>PVIC010037700.1:0-17959 GCA_004025085.1 Thryonomys swinderianus | reverse complement strand
AAAAAAAAAAAAAAAGATAAATCTCTTCAGCTTTTCAGACAGAGCATGGACACCCCTCCTCAGTGCAACCGTCCTGGCTGAACCTGGGGCCCTAATGGAGTCCACAGTGCTGGGTTCCATTTTGTGTCATAACTCACCTTTCACATGTCTGTCTGATAAATCCCTGAACTGTTCCTTGAGGGTTGAGACTTCCCATTCATCCTGTAGTCCTCAGATCTAGCATAGGGTCCATTGCTAAGTATATGATCAGTAGGTATTTGTCAGAGAATCAATTAAATGAGCTTTTTTCATCTACATGTTTGTGGGCTCTTACTTTTGTGTGTAAGCCACAAAAATTATATTTTTCTAAAGCTATTTCTTTGCCCTCTCCCAAATACCATATCCATTATCCAGGTGTCCCATCTTATAGGTAACGATGTCAAGATGGGATTGGTCTGTGATACTTTTTCCATTGTCTCTAATAACAACTAATTAGCCCTTGCTTGGAATTCAGGCAGAAAATATAAGGCTGATGAAAATATATGGTGATTGTGGGCTGGAGATTTAGCTCAGAGGTTCCAGCGCCTGCTTCAGCAAGCACAAGGTCCTGAGTTCAATCCCAGAAACCACATACAATGTTGGGCGTGGTGACTTACACCCACTAGCCATCAATACCACATACCACAGTGCCGGGTGTGGTGTCTCACACTTGTAATCCCAGCACTCGGGAGGCAGAGACAGGAGGATTGCTGAGTTTGAGGCTTGCCTGGGCTACATAGTGAGCTCAGGGCCAGCCTGAGCTACAAAGTGAGACCCTGTCTCAAAAAGCAAAAAAAACAAAAAAAAGTGATTGTAAAAAAATTTATTGCTGTGAATCTCCCTGAAAATACTCCTCACTTTAAACACACATCCTATCATTCTTGTCACTTTCTGAAGTGATTTTGGAAGTCCTCTTTCATGAGTGTTACAAGATGTGATAAAAAATACAGAAAATGTGGCTGCTAGTATGTAGTAAGACACGACTGAAGTAAACTCGGTGAGAAATGATGAAGACCAAAATAAGGGCATAACAGAGGAGGACTGCTCATGGAATGGCAGAGAGGAAACAGAACTGAAAGGAGAGGCTGAGGAGGATAATATCTTCCTGATCACATCCACAGTGACCCATTTCTTCTCACCAGGCCCTACCTCCTAACAGGAAGTCAACTAGAGCACCCTCATAGTCTAGTCATCTCCCGAAGGTCCTTCCTATGGTCATGTGGAGCTTTAGACAGACACCTAGATAAAAACCATAACATTCTCCCCAGAGATCTTTTTATGCAAAATGCATATAATGCATCTCTAAGCATGACCAAAGTTTTAATAGTTTGGACATTGCTGAAATAGCCAAGTCTAAAGTCTCCTCTGAAACTTAAGGCAAACTCTTAGGTGTAAGCTTCTGTAAAAATCAAAAAGTTAAATGCTACCAACATACAATGGCATAGGTTAGATATTCCCATTCCAAAACAGAGGAAGAAGAGGATAGAAACCTCTAGAGGCAAAGCAAGACCAAAACCCAGCAAGGTAAACACTAAGTCATGTAGCTTTGTGTTCAGCACTTGGGGGGGAGTTTTGAGAAATTTGAACTCCAAAAAGTTTGGGCAGGCCCACTGTAAGGCATTGCTGGTGATTGCTGCTCTCACAGCTTTTCTCTTGGGCTGGCTTTGCTCAGTCTCTCAGGCTTTCCTCACAGGAACTCTTTAAATTCCTGGGATTTCCATTGCATTTTTGGCTTTATTCTCACAGCTTCACATACTTTCCTCTCATAGATACATTGCCTAGCCTCTAAGGCTATCTTCTGAAATATGAGTGTAAGCCTCCATGATTCCATAACTTGCATTCTGTATGCCTATAAAAATAGCATCATATGGATGATGAAAACTTCTACCTTTGGTTCTAGTAGTAGCCAGGGCCTCTTGCATCATAGCTGCATGGGCCTTTGAGAGCTTTGAAGACTGAGCACTGTGAATGGAATTCCAGGAAGCTAGTTTCTTAGATGGCCTCCAGCACAGTGCCTTGGGGATCTCTTCTCAAAGCAGTCTTTCACTTTTCCATCCTGGCATCTGGGAAGGACTATTCTTCCCAAGCCCTACAGGCAACCTTTCTAGTGTCCACATATAAAGTATTTGGCTTCTATTTGACGTTAACCTTTTCAGCAGCCAGGCTCTCCATTGTTCCAGCTTTTGAGGCCCCAACTTTATTAAAGCTTCCTTTCTGGCCAAACTGAAAAATGTTTAAGTCATTCAGCTATGCCATTTGCTCTTGAGTCTTAATATACAGCTGGCTAAAAACTCAATAATACCCATGCCACAGCTTCAATATTTGGCAGCCTTAAAATTTCCTCTACTAGATTTCCGTCTTTCATTTTAGACTCTCACAGTCTCAGGACATGAGCAAAATGTAGACATACTATATGTACCTTCTCTTTCTTTCTCCTTTTGCTAGTGCATTTATGAATGCTTTCAGCTGTTAGGAAGCTTTTACTGAAACAGTAAGAGAGGTTAAATAATGATACACTGAAAATACATAATAGCTACTTATAAAAAAATGGGTTTGTAGGGAAACAAAGATGTCTTGGGGGGAGATAATTAACCAAAAGTCAGGAAGCATTTAACATTAACTTTGTTAGGCATCCATGGTCTTGAATTGTTATTTAATGTCTCTATGGTCTAATCTAGTGTCTGCATCTGGATAAGGCTGAGAACCTTCAGGATATAGGGAAGTATTTGGATTTTTCAGAAAGTCTGAAAAAGTTTGTGCTGATGGGCCTCAATCTGAAAATAAATTGACCTAGGATTTTTTTCTTTATGATGATCTGAAAGTATATTTATACAACTTCTGTTTTCATTCTCAGTACAGTATTCAATAAGCTACATGAAATATTCAACACTTTAGTATAAAATAGGCTTTGTGATTTTTGTCAGACTAGGCTAATGTGCTTTGAGCACATCAAAGGTTAGCTAAGCTAAACTGGTGTTTTGTAGGTTTGGTGTATTAAATTAACTTTTTGACTTAGGACATTTTAAAATATAATTTATCAAACCTGAATCCAATAGTGAGACAAAGAACACCTCTATAGCAATTTAGCTGAGGTACAACTGACTAAAGGTCAATCTATGTCCATTTCTTTTTGTGAAGATAAAGGTGAATGAAGACATTTAGACTGGTTCTTGGCACATAGTAGGTGCTCAAGCTGGCTCTGAATTCACTGTGTAGCCTAGGCTGGCCTCAAATTTACAGTGTTCTTCCTGTGTCAGCCTCTTAAGTGTTGGGATAATAGGGATACATCACCACATAGGTTTAAATTCATGATTCTTAATGCTTCTCTTCTATCCTTTCCTTCGTGAGTACCTTCTTGTCATTCTATTTATTTATTTATTTATTTATTTAGAGACAGGATCTTGCTTTGTAGTTCACGCTGGCCCTGAGCTTGCTATGGAGCCCAGGCAAGCCTTGAACTCAGCAATCCTCCTGTCTCTGCCTCCCGAGTGCTGGGATTACAGGCGTGAGCCACCACGCCTGGCATCATTCTATTTTTTTAAAAATTGACTTTACTGGTACATTTTATAAATACATTATGATCACACATTCAATGTTGAAAGTTTGAACCTATACATGAAACATTTTTGTTCTCATTTCTTCCACTTTCCTCTGCTCTTCCTACAACACCCAACCCCTATGTACATAAGCTTTGTTTCATTTTCTTTACTGTCAAATTTTTTCTTTCCCTTCTTTACTTTCCCCTACCTACCCTTTTCCTTTTGTTCTTCCCTAATATGCTTTTGACTTTCTCAAGTGAAGTTTTTTAGATGGATTCTTCAATTTTTTTTTTTTTGCTTTTTGAGACAGGGTCTCTCTTTGTAGTTCAGGCTGGCCCTGAGCTCACTATGTAGCCTAGGCAAACCTTGAATTCACCAATCCTCTTGCCTCTGCCTCCCGAGTGCTGGGATTACAGGTTTGAGCTACCAAGCCCGGCATTTGTGGTATGTGGTACCGATTGCTGGTGTAAACCACCACATTCAGTATTATATGTGGTTATTGGGAATCAAACCACAGACCTTGCTCTTGCTAGGCAGGTACCGGAACCACAGAGCTAAATCTCTGATGTGGATTCTTCAATTTTGAGGAAGAAGATCTTCTTTAATAGTCTAGGATGACTGTGCTTTGTGATAATATAAAACCATGAAGAGAACCATGTCAACATGGTTAAGGACACGTTCATATTATATTATTTTAGAGAACAAACAGGCTAAAAGCTGAACTGTTATAGGCATGTAGGGAACTGAAATACATGGAATCTCTTAGGACTTTGCTCAGCTGGATTTTTTTTTTTTTTTCCTCAGCTGGATTTTTTAAATGCCCATATTCGGGCCGGAGGGTTAACTCAGTGGTTTCGGTGCCTGCCTCACAAGCGCAAAATCCTGAGTTTGATCCAGGTAACCACATATAATGCTGGGTGTGGAGACTCACGCCCACCAGCAATCAATACCACATACCACAGTGCTGGTGGCTCACGCCTGTAATCCCAGCACTTGGGAGGCAGAGACAGGAGGATTGCTGAGTTCGAGGTTTGCCTGGGCTACATAGTGAGCTCAGAGCCAGCCTGAACCTCAAAGTGAGAACCTGTCTCAAAAAAAAAAAAATGCCCATATTCTTTCTCCCTTGACAGTATAGAATAATTTGAGATTCTAATTTAACAGATGTTCTCTCACATTTAAAAAAAGACATATTTTTATAAGGATGTTTGGAATGCTCACCAATAAATTAGTCATCAACATATCTTGAATGGAGGTGGTTTTGTTTTTATGATTTTTTTGTGTTGTTTTATGATCTTGAATGGTGTTATTCTTCAGAGCATAATTTACACTGTAAATCACCAGTGCCCGGCATGAGTCTCTACAAATGCAAGTCATGGATCCCCAGGGATAGGAACTTGGCTATGCCTCTGTCTCCTGAGGCTCGCCCTCCTGTCTGTCTCCAAAACATAATATAAAAATCATATCTCAAACCTCAAAGTGTACTTTGCTACAATGGTTTATGGAGTAAACTCTGTGCCTTAAATTTTGTTTTGTCAAGAGAAGGAAAACTAGTTCCTCTTTGATAGACAGATGTTAAATTTCGTCAGTTTCAAATAAGCGATGAAATAAATGCTATCCCCAACATCAGAATATGTAAAAATTTAGGGATTTTGACCTTGCAAGTCCAACTGGGTCATAGGACACTTTCTCCCAGGCCCCAGAGGGAAGTGACTTTTCTGTGCTGATTATGAAGAGCTGACTGATTCTTGGCCAAGATCAGAGACCTCAAAGGGTTGGGAGAAGACTGCCAGAGGTCACCAGCCTGGCCAAGGCCACATGGTGCCTGAGTTCATAAGCCCTAGGCTGCTATAGTCATTTAATCAACCTTCTCCCTCAGCCCAGACTCATCTCTAGAAGTTGTAAGTACCTTCAGTGAAGCCCTGGAGCTTTCAGGAACCCCGTTTCCATATTTTCCTGAGATGATTCCACAGGCAAGCGGAGACCATGTCATTGCACCAACCCCTACAGAAGCGAAAAACAGAACATTGATTATACCAACTAGAGTCAAAAGACTGTGGGTGTTTAAACACAATTTGGATGATTAAAGGGAAAAACTGGCCAGATAAATGAGTTAATGCCAGCCTATATTTCTCTATCACATATTTTTGCACTTGAAATAGTACTTCATTCTTTTATAAACCAGTTAAACATGTACTGTCAGTTCTTCACATTTCTTTTTTTTTTTTTTTTGCTGTACTAGGGATTGAACTCGGGCCCTTGTGCTTCCAAAGTAGGCTCAGTACCACTTGTGTCAGTTCTTGAAATAAGTCATAAAAGCAAGCCTTGAAGGTGCGGCTTATCTATGATGTTTTGATGTATAAGATTCATGGACAGAGAGTTACATACTTTCACTTGTACAAAAATTCAGTGCTTCTCTTGTCCGTTCAGTGCTTAGTGTGGTGGCTAGTAGACAGGACAAGCGCAGTGCTTAATAAACACTCAGCAATAGTAATAACATTATCTTTTTTTCCCCTTATCCAGCATTTTTGTGCCAATTCTAAGAAAGAAAGTTATCTCTGGATATAACTTTAGTATATAATTTTTATATAAAAATATAAAAGATATCCTTTGGTATGTAAGCCTAAAAATATGGCTATTCATGTTTTTCCTAGGTACAAATTTCTTGTGTTTATATTATGCATATAGTTTTTCTTTTCTGTCTAACAGCAGTATTTCTACACAAATATATAGTGTAGTATAGTGTCTGGCTTGTTAACTTTTGGTGAATTCCCTGTATCAGCCTCAGTGCCAGACACAGTGAAAGATAAAGATGTGTGTATCCATGATGTTTTGTAAAGACCCTCAGTCCGTTCAAAGTTGTATGGTTGAGCAAATGCTATATGACTATGTCTACTGACATTTCCCTTCACCATGTAGATAGTTTTTGAACTACTATTGAGTACAGTTTATATGTGAATTTATACACAGTTCACAGCTGCGTGGATTTCATCATTGATACCCTGTAGGCTAAATAAAGGTATGTGATTTTACTAGCCTTGGGATGCACAGTCTTTTTTTTTTGCTTTTTGGAGACAGGGTCTCGCTTTGTAGTTCAGGCTGGCCCTGAGCTCACTATGGTGTCCAGGCAAGCCGCCGCGAACTCAGCAATCCTCCTGTCTCTGCCTCCCGAGTGCTGGGATTACAGGCGTGAGCCACCACGTCCGGCATTGTGGTATGCCGTGTTGATTGTTGGTGGGCGTGTCTCCACGCCCAGCATTCTATGTGGTTACCGAGGATCGAACTCCGGTCCTTGCGCTTGTGAGGCAGGCGCTGGAACCACTGAGCTAACCCTCCGGCCCGGGATGCACAGTTCTTATAATCCTTACATTAATTAGGGACATTTAGGAAAACATTTTACTAAAACTTATTTCCCAAGTCACTAATTTTCCCATTGTTAAAAGTAGTAGATGTACTTTTGAAGAATACCTATTTTATGGTAGAGCTCAGGCAGCTGGACCTCCACCTTCTCTCTCTGGAAAAGATGGTACTCGGCTTGTTCACAGACTGGTGGGATCATATTGAACTGTCTGGCTACAGAATAGGCTTCCTGGGGAGAAACAAGATTGCAACTGAATTTAGACTGATTAGCAATAGGACTTCACTGTGATTCATTTGCATGTGAACCGTTCATTTCAGTGAAGTCAATACAAACCAAAGAGCACATAGGATGCCAAATAACAGGCAAAGTTATGACTACTGATTGCACTGAGTGACACAGAATGTATGAAATTCTTATTATTCTGCAGGAGGATTTGGACTTAGGTCTACAGGAAATTAATCAAAGTATGAATCATGGGCTGTTATAATAAAAATGTAGTTTGATTATTTTTTAAAGAAATAAAATTTAAGCTAATATAAAAGCAACCTGATTTGTGTTATAAGTAGTGCAGTTATTAAAGTAGTTTTAAACAAGAATACTCTATTCATATATCTCTCATTAGCTGTAATGTTCACTTTACCCTCTTGCCACCAGAGAACATAATTCTTTGAAGAGCCCTGAGTTCTTCCAGTTGTATTCTGAACCAATGAGCTCCAGCCCCAATATTCACCTCTTTAATGATGGAATTGATCTTAGAATTCGAAAGCCATGAGACTTTTGAGAAAAGTTTGCAGAAGATTTTATAATTTCATGTAGTCTCTGAATAATAACAAGAAGGTACTCGATAGCCATCTAAAAACAGAGATGATCTTACCATGATCTCCATGGCGCTCCACCTCGAGGTGCCCCAATACATCGCCATGCCTTGGTTTATCACATGTGTCATGGCTCGAACTATTTCTGTGGAGGGCCAAACAGTGTTCCAGGAGTTTGTCTATGGTTCCAAGTTGTATGTTTTCTTCCCCCATCCCCACAGCTTAATAGTTTAATGCAGTTATCTGTCTGACCAATACAATTACTTTGCTATTGGTGATAACATAATAGTCTAACATACAGTATTGACAGTTTGGAGGCTGATATTGCACTTTCAGTTTTCAGCAACAATGTTAACTGGTGTTAAAAATATAATGATCACTTTAAATTCTTCCTTCACTTGTGTTGTTTGATGGTTCTTGGTCTGATTACTCTCTCAGAATCCGAGTCCTTGCTCAACAAAGTGAAAAGCGAGGGAAAGTATTTGTTTTGACTTTGTAGAATGTAAAGTCATTGCTGGACTTGCAGAACTGGGCCTCACACTGAGTAGCTATTTAATAGAGATGAGTCAGTAACAATGTGTTTAGCAGAAAGATAAACATATTAATGCTGAACAAACAGCTGCAGCCACAGGGGCTCAGAGCCGGCAGGGACACACCCTGTCCTTGACCACTTTGAAGCAAATTTTGTTCTAAGACACCCATGTAATTGATTTCACCAGGGCCTGCTGGTGGGCCCACCCAGTTTGCTCATCAGCTCTTTCAGGTTGACATCACATTTCCTAAACAGGAAAATGAATCCTCTCCTCAGAGGGTGGAACTGAGCTAATCCTCTTGGCACCAGCCAGATGTGATGCAGAACTAGAAGAGCAGAAAGAACCTTACGTTCAATTAAGCAAAAACTTACAGACAGGATTGGATTTTCTCTATAAAGCAGGTCAGCTGTTTGGAAGAACAGCATGCCAAGTCATCTGGCATTTTCAAGGGGTCATATGACCTTGGGGCTTCTCTGTGTTCCAGTAATACTAGTAGGTTAAATATCCTTTAGAAAAATCCAGTCCTTGTCTCAAAGTACAGTTGAGGTTGATGAACTTTATTTTCATTTCTTATGAGAACAGGGGATGGGATTTGAGTTGATGTGGAATGAAGATCAGGGTGAGGGGCTTAAGTTCTGTGTTGTTTGGCTTATTTATTTGAAGTTGTCTTTGGGTTCTCCAGAGGACGGAAATGCTTTCATTCACTGTTGGTTGTCCAACAGAGGTAGAGTTTGGCTTATTAGCTGAATATTTTTCATTTCTGGAAAAAGATCCCCAAATCTTAAGTCAGAGCAACTAAACTATGAAGTTCGTTTTCCTTTTATTAAATCATGTGATGAAAAAGAAAGTAATGAGAAGCCTCCTTTTCTTCTTTTCTAGAGTGCAAATCAAGTGAGGGCCAGTTAGAAACTTTTCTGGGAATTGGAAGCCGCTATTTGAATCTCTGGCCCAGAGGAGACATCTCTACCACTGTGCCAGGTCCCCTCTTCTTTCACCTACAGCTTCCTTCTGAGCCTGAAGGTCATTCAAACAATATTTGTCCATGTCTGTTGTTTTTGGTACCAGAGATGCTGGGGTAGGCCCAGCAGGGTGGCAAATGCTGAGAAGTTCACAGAAAATAAACTGATCCTGACTTCTGTGTCTCGGTCTCTGCAGTTCAGTAAGATGAGTAGTCAGGTGACTTAGCCATGTGCAAGTCACGAAGGCCTGGACCAGCATAGGTAAGGTGGGTGGAAGTGGTTATTTCACACATATTCACACACCTATTCAACACACCGGCAGTAAAATGTAGCACTGCTAGGCATTGTGCCAGTTTCTGACTTCATTTCTGAGGAAAACAGATACAAAATTCTTAGAGTCAGGGAGTTAGGGTTGAGTGGGGAGGACGGAGAAGTGAACAAGTAATTACAGAACGTCAGAGTCTATACAGACGGCAAAAGAGGCTGAGAGCCAAACTGAAAGGGAAGACTAATTAGGGCAGGGATGGTCTCATTGAGGAGTTGTGTTTAGGGATAAAAGAGCCAGTCATGTGAGGGGCAGGGGGACAACATTTTAGGAAATAGCATGTACAGAGTTCCTGAGGCAGGACAGCGCTTAGTACATTCTAGCAACTGGAAAGAAGCCGTGTGGGAGGAGCCTCGTGTGGAGGGAGGAAAGGGATATGCGATCCACGCAGCCAGTAAAGGACAAACCATGTTATTTATTTGGTATTCGAAGTTGAATGGAACCATTGACTCTTTTTAGGAAATGACATATTTGATCATCCTACTTTACATTTCAGATAACCATCTTTGCCTGTGCTGCAGAGGGTCAGTAAAGAAGGGGAAGCCTGAGAAACCAGGAAGATTTTCTGGGGGGCACTGTGGTGTTCTAGGTGGGTGAGGGGAGGCTTTAAAGGCAGCCTGTGATGGGGATGCTTCCAACATTCTGCAAGTGAATAAAGAGGAGAAATTGGGCAGCAGTTGAGGGGTATTTAGTACCAAAAGAAAGTTTTAGATGGGAGAAGTAAGAGCCCATATGTGTGCACCAGGGGTGAGCTAGAAAGGAGTTAGGAATGAGCTGGAGGAGGGTGTTGGGAGGGGAGGGAGGGGGGACTCACAGCGTGAGACATGGAGGGGAGGCGACATTTCTGGGTGTGGTGTGGCATTTCTGTTGGGATGGGAAGACCAGCTGGGTTTGTAGAACTCAAGGGAGGTAGGAGAGCTCCTATCTGACAGTGCCTGTCCTCAGGTAAAAGGAGGTGATTTGAGCAGTGTGTGCTCCCGGGGCCTGGCGCTCCAGCTGCCAGTAGCTCCTCAGGGTTCAGATGGAAGAAGGCTGGGTGGAAGCCGGCAAGGACTCCTGGAGTTCTAGTCCCTAACCTGGCAGCAGCACGGAAAGTAGAAAGAAGTGGTGGGAGAAGAACAGGCCGCAGCTGGAGTCACACAGCCACAAATTAAAATTTAATTAATTTGTAGTGAATTAGTTTGTTATTTGTTTTAAGTCAGAGAAAATTTTCCCAAGCTGATTAACTGTCTTATTGGAAGTAACCATAGTGATGGCCAAGGTAGATTACCCACATTCTAATATGTACGGACGCTAGAGGGCAGCATTGTTGAAAGAAAAAAAAAATAGAGCCGAATCTGTACTGTTTCTGACTTGTGTATCATGGAGATGCATTTGGAAGGTATCTTGGGCAGAGTGTCCATTCTGAGTAGAGAAAGGATATTAGGAAGATTGTTTTGTGAAAATTCACGAACCCCTGCAGAAAGAGCCTCAGACAAACGATTAAAACCCAAGACTGTAGCTGAATTCCCATCCATAGACACCCCAGTTGCCCAGAAGCCTCAGACCCAGCTGTTCCCAGTCCTACTGCACACTAAACACACTTGCAATGGCGCGCTAGTTAGAGACTACCCAGGCTCCCCTGGTGTTCTGTTGTAACAGAATCTTGGGGTGAGGGCCTGGCACGGGTATTTTAGAAACTCAGCCCACATGATCTAGTGTGGGTCAGGATTTAGAACCGCTTAACTTACTTATCTGCTCTCAGAGTGTAACTGATAGACAGGTAGCATCAACAGGAGCTTTTTCTCAATAAACCTTTCCTATTCTTAACTTTGTGTGTCCCTTGGAATTCATAATCCTTGTTATTTGGGGAATACGAAGTGCATGCATCTGGCATTTTGCAGACTGGGAGTTGTATTTTGTCTAGGAATCTATCCATTTCTTCTACATTTTCCAATATTTTGGAGTACAAATTTTCAAAATATGTGTTTATTATTCTCTGGACTTCCACTGGATCCGTAGTAATTTCCCTCTTTTCATACCTAATAGCATTGATTTGAGCCTTTTCCTTCTTTTGTTTGATAAGGTTGGCTAAGAGTCTGTCAATTCTGTTGATCCTTTCAAAGAACCAACTCTTAGAGTCACTGATTTTTTTGGTACAGTTCTCTTGGTCTCCATTGCATTAGTTTCTGCTCTTATCCTTATAATTTCCTCCCTAGTAGGAACTTTGGGTTTGTCTTGCTTATCTTTTTCTAGTAACTTGAGGGTCAGCATTAGGTCATTTATTTGAGCTTGCTCTATTTTCCTTGTAGTGTAGGCCTTCACTGCTATGAATTTCCCCCGTAGAACTGCTTTCATTGTGTCCCATAGATTCCTGTATGTTGTACTGGAGTTCTCATTTTTTTTTTTTTTTTTTTTTTTTGCTTTTTGGAGACAGGGTCTTGCTTTGTAGTTCAGGCTGGCCCTGAGCTCACTATGGTGCCCAGGCAAGCCGCCGCGAACTCAGCAATCCTCCTGTCTCTGCCTCCCGAGTGCTGAGATTACAGGCATGAGCCACCACGCCCAGCATTATATGTGGTAACCGGGGATCGAACTCAGGTCCTTACGCTTGCGAGGCAGGCGCCAGAACCACTGAGCTAACCTTCCGGCCCTGGAGTTCTCATTTAACTGTAAGAATTGTTTAATTTCTTCTGTGGCCCACTGGTTGATCAGTAGTGCGCTGTTCAATTTCCAAGTATTTGTGATGATCTTGGAATTTCTTTTGCTATTCAGCTCCAGTTTCAAGGCACTCTGGTCTGACAATATACAGGGGATAACTTCAATTCCTTTGCATTTACTTATACCTGTTCTATGAACTATGTGTGGTCTGTTTTGGAGAATGATCCATGGACAGCTGAACAGAATGTAGTTTCTGACTTTGTAGGGTGAAATACTTTGTAGATATCTATTAAGTCCATTTATTCAAGCATTTGATTTAGCTCAAGTATTTCCTTGCTGAGTTTTTGTTTAGTTGGTTCATTTGTGAAAGTGGGTTATTAAAGTCTCCTACTACTGTTGTATTGGTGCTTATCTGGCCTTTCATGTCCATTAGTGTTTGTTTTATATAGTTGGGTGCATTAGAATTTGATGTGTGAATATTTAGGATTGTTATTTTCTTTTCACGAATTGTTCCCTGTACGAGAATATACTGGACTTCTTTGTATTTCTTAATCAATTTTGGTTTGAAATTTATTTTATCTATTTAATAAGATGGCCACTTCTGCTTTTTTTGCAGTTTCCAGACTGGGAGATGTATTTTTCCTATATCACTATAATATAACCTTACTTTAGTTACCACTATGATACACACACACACACACACACACACACACACACACACACACTGGGGAATTTGATAAAATAACTAGGCTTAAGTCCTTGCCTCCTTTGGTGAGCCTGTGCCTTTGTGTATTTTGTTGTTGTTAACTCTCAAATCTCTAAAACTCGAAGAAAACTGTCTCAACTCCCAAAAGACCCAGTGAAATTCTGCATTTGTTTCCAGGTTGAGAGTTCATTACTCTTTAACCTGGTGATGCCTCCACACTGCTCATGTGCTGCACATTGCTTCCTGTCTACTCCTCAACAGCTTCCTGTCCTTAGACAAATACTGCAAGTCAACTGTGCTTCTCTGGGCATCCATTCCTGTCTGAAAAATAAGACTAGTACTGACCCCATGGAATTCATTCAAGGCTTGACATGGGCTGATGCCTGAAGATCCCTGTGCATCAGAAAATGTAGCACAGATTAAGTAATAAGGAAGCAGAATGTGGCCTTGGCTGCTCCATCTCAGGCATGGACGCTGACACTTCGTGACATTCTTCTTTTAGTAATAGTCATCTGTGCTTAAATTTTGTCTTTCTGCCACAGGAATGGATACAGTTTAAGTGAAAAAGTTGATATTTAACTTTTTAAATTGGACCAGGTTTAATAAACTGAGCTCACATAAAACCTTTCTTTTTCTAATTTTTTAAAAATGGAAATGGCTGGGCCGGAGGGTTGGCTCAGTGGTTCCAGCGCCTACCTCGCAAGCGCAAGGTCCTGAGTTCAATCCCCAGTAACCACATACAATGCTGGGCGTGAAGACTCACACCCACCAGCAATCAATGCCACATACCACAGTGCCGGACGTGGTGGCTCATGCCTGTAATCTCAGCACTCGGGAGGCAGAGGCAGGAGGATTGCTGAGTTCGAGGCTTGCCTGGGCTACATAGTGAGCTCAGAGCCAGCCTGAACTACAAAGTGTAGACCCTGTCTCAAAAAAAAAAAAAAAAAAAGGAAATGGCTCCAGATATTTTGAAAGTTATAAGTGAACAGTTATACTTAGTAATAAACTAGAACACTAATGATTCAAAAATATATAAATTAGTCTTTATCAAATAAAGTATATTAAGTTAATCCTGACATAGAGACCAAATGATAAACCCCAAACAAGCGTTAGAGATAATGCACTATATTTTCCTCTAATTGTAGATGAAAAAACAGGCTAAGAGCTAATTGCATTAAGGGATAATTAAAAACTGGAATATTATTAACAATTACAAATATTTCAAACATGCATGCAAAATGTTAAAAGCAAACAAAATAATAATTATTGTATTAATATGTAATTTTATTTATATTTTCCAAGGGTCCTATAATGTGTGTTGTACTTTTTTTTTTTTTTTTTTTTTGAGACAGGGTCTCGCTTTGTAGTTCAGGCTGGCACGGAGCTCACTATGTAGCCCAGGCAAGCTTCCAACTCAGCAATCCTCCTGTCTCTGCCTCCCGAATGCTGGGATGACAGGCGTGAGCCACCACGCCTGGCACTGTGGTATGTGGTATTGATTGCTGGTGGGCGTGAGTCTCCATGGCCAGCATTGTATGTGGTTACTGGGGATCGAACTCAGGACCTTGTGCTTGTGAGGCAGGCGCCGGAATCACTGAGCTAACCCTCCGGCCCTGTGTGTTGTACTTTAATAATGTAGAAGAAAGGAAGGAAGAAAAGAAAGGCAAAGAGGGATGGAAATATTATCAACTAGCTCAGGTACTATTTTAAACACTAATATGTTACATGTTCAGCAAAATGAATTGTTCTTTTTAAGAGCTAAAGATGGTTCAGTATTGGGAGTGTTCAGTTCTACTTGGTATCAGATCCCTTCTCTTTTGAGAGGTTGATATCAGGGTGGAGGTTGGGACACTGGATAATGCAGGGAGTTTGTTTCACCAGAGGAGTTCATGTGGACACTGATACAAAATAGGCCTAGATTTTGGTACATGTTTTACATGCTGAGCATATCTTGAATGCTTGCTGACTGTTTTAGGAGAACCTGGCTGGACTGACCTTATGGAACATCCACGAGGACCCATGAGACATTGCTTCTTTTGTCCTCCCCATCGCTACCAACAACTTTGATACATCTCTCAACTTTGCTAGATCTCAGTTTTTTCCAATGCAAATGGAAAGATTCATATTAATTAAGCAACATGTCATCTTTATCATATTGTTTATGTGGGGAATATTTTAATCCCCATTTTATTGGTGAAGAACCCAAGACAGTAGGTAGCTTTGTAGTTCTGTGGTCAGTCATCTTAGAAGGCTTTGTACATATGCATTGTGGGAGAAGGTGGGTTGGGGACAGAAAATCAGCAGGGCATTTATATAACTTGCCTCACTGTGTATTTGTGAATGAATCTGTGATGCCTTGTGTATGGTTATAGCATTTGAAATCGTTTGCATTTGAAATTCTGTTGGCCATAGTTCAGGATGTATATAAGTGGTTTGGGAAATATGAGTTTTTTTGCTTTCTTGAAGAAAGACCTTGAATGTGATGATTCTGGGAGAAAAAAAAATCAGTAAAGGGTTTGTGCCTATATCTGACTGTTGAAGCTAAGAGCAAGAATGG
The DNA here is from genome assembly GCA_004025085.1 of Thryonomys swinderianus. Classification (NCBI taxonomy): domain Eukaryota; kingdom Metazoa; phylum Chordata; class Mammalia; order Rodentia; family Thryonomyidae; genus Thryonomys; species Thryonomys swinderianus. The sequence goes on along the minus strand of PVIC010037700.1, from coordinate 2,512 downwards.
TCATTACAAGACAATTTACAGAAAATAGGCTTTATGGATCAGGGCATTGGCACAACGGACCAGAGCTGAGAGACCAAAGAAGAATTCAGGCTCCAAATCAAGCCAGTAAACATTTCCCACAGATCTGGAGAAACTGCACTTGTTCAAGTGTGAGAGCCAGGAAAGGAGCGTCATGACTCCAGGGAAGAGGTGCTGTCTTTCACCCTGAGGGCGACCTCCCTAAGGTGTTCACGGTCTTCCGTCTCTGAGCTTCTGCACACTGGCTGTCCACAGTCCTGCATACCGTGAAGTGAGACTTCGCAACTGCCCAGATGTGATTTCAGAGCTTTCTTCTGCAAGGTGGAGTATAGTATTGAAACAAGACAGTTTTAGTCTCACATTTAGCTAAAGCCCAAAGGCGCTGCACAAAAGTAGTCACTAGTAAGTACCCTCAGTTTCAGAGTTACGTGCTGGAGTACGTGCTTCTGCAGAGCACTGCGGTAAAATGGTTTAACCATGTGCAGCTCAATCTCCACCTTGAAGAGTAAATAGATACATAGTTGAAGCTGAGAGGCAATTTATTTGGGTTTGGGCTCTGTGGCACAGGTTGAACATGTCCTTTTCTAAATGTTTGGGACCAAAAGTGATTTGGATCTTGGGATTTATGTAAAATCTGCATAATATAAAATGAGAAATCTTAAGGATACAACCTAAAATATAAAATTTGTTTGTTTCATATGACCTTCATACATAAAGCCTAGTGGTAGTTTTATACAGTGCTTTTTTTTTTTTTTTGGTGATACCAGGGATCAAACTCCAGCCCTCTGCTTCCAAAGCAGGTGTGGTACCATGTGAGCTAAATCCCCGGCCCTACACAGTGCTTTTAATGAATGTTCTATTTGACTGTTCCCTATCACATGAGGTCAGGTATGAAATTTTCATTTGGTATCATGTCTGTGCTCGAAAAATTTTCATTTTTGAACTTTTCAGAATTTGAATGTTTGGAGCGGGGATTCTCAATCTGCATTCCCCTACTCCCCTGTGACCCTCCCCTCCCTGTATCTTTCACTTCATTTAAAACTGGATAAAATTCCAGAACTTAGAAATCCTATTTCTAGAACTTGCAATAAGAAAATCTCCCTGAAGTAAGAACCTGACCTTTACGTAACTTCTCTGAAACAGACAAACACAGAGTCCTGGGGACTCTGCTCACTCCTCATTTAGCTCTTTCCATACAGGGAGGCTTTGTGATGCTGCTACCTTTCAGTGCTATTTTTTCCTCCACAGACGTCTACTCTTTAATCCTAGCAAGGGAGCGATCACCTCTAGATGGCCAAGTGACTTGTCCAAGGCAATGGCTTTCTAATCTTTCAATTATTCTCTTTCATTATTCCCCCGTAATCCTCTTTCCCCCCATCTGATCTTTCCAGCACCTCACTCAGACCCATATTGCTTGTTGACCTTCTTCCAGATATAATTGTTTAGAATGTGGATCACAAAAATATACATGCTCTTCAAAAAAAGTCTTAGCATGATCCCCACCATTTCCTGCTAAAACCTGGTGATTCAAACTGTTGGCTTGTAATTCCCATATTTGCTTAATAATAAATGATAGCAAGAAAAGAGATATTTCCTGTCCTGATAGAGGAAGTGGCATCTGTGCCGAGTACCAAGTACAATGCTAATACTGTACATGTCAAACTCTATGGGGTTTGGGAACAATGGAATAAATTCTAATTTATTTAAAAACATTCAAAATAATGGTACATAAGCTTATCTTGATCAGTAAACCTAAAAGTTATATTATCACTGGGCGTGGTGGCTCACCCCTATAATTCCAGCACTTGGGAGGCAGAGGCAGGAGGATTGCTGAGTTCCAGGCTTGCCTGGGCTACATAGTGAGCTGAGGGCCAGCTAAACTACAAAGCGAGACCCTGTCTAAAAAAAAAAAAAGTTATATTATCAACACTTTACAGGAAACTTGTCTTCTAAAAAGCATGCGGGGTTCCTTGGGCAATGTTATGGAAGCCATTCTGTAGAAAAAGAAACAGTTAGCCGGGCGTGGTGTCTCACGCCGGTAATCCCAGCACTAGGAAGGCAGAGACAGGTGTATTGCTGAGTTTGAGGCTTGCCTGGGCAACTTAGTGAGCTGAGGGCCAGCCTGAACTACAAAGCGAGACTTTGTCTAAAAAAAAAAAAGAAAAAGAAACGGTTATAGTTGAATATGCATTGTCCCCCAATGTGGGATATCTCTGATATAAAGGAAACTATTAAATTATGAAACAAACACCAGAGATTTAGCTCAGTGGTTCTGGCGCCTACCTAGCAAGTACAAGGTCCCTGGTTCAATTCTCGGTAACCACATACAACAATAGCGGGCATGGTGACTCTCGCCCACATACCACAAGGGCAGGTGTGGTAGCTCATGCCTATAATCCCAGCATTTGGGAGGCAGAGGCAGGAGGATTGCTAAGTTTGAGACTTTCCTGGGCTACATTGTGAGCTCAGGGCCAGCCTCAACTACAAAGTAAGA
>PVIC010037699.1:0-17955 GCA_004025085.1 Thryonomys swinderianus | reverse complement strand
AAAATGAGAATTAACTTGTGGCATATACTGGTACAAATTTCCCAATATTATATGTGATTTTGAGATGTATATAAATTGTACCAATAAAGAATTCAATTAAAAAAAAAGAACACACATCACTTAGGCTTATAGCCTACCAGTGAGAAATGTGGCCATCTTAGATGTCAAAGAAACTTGAAAAATAGTCCGATAACAACTCCATGCTATGCACAATAGTCATGGATTTTGGTGGATCAGTATCGGTTGATAGCATAATTTACTTATTTGGAAAATAGTTTTTGAGCACTTACTAAGTAATCAAGGTCTGTGGTAGGTGTTGGCTAAAAAATAGTTACCCCCCCAATAAGAAAGACCCCCCCCCCACTACCACTCATCCCTAACATCTTGGCTTTATAGTCTGGATAGGGAAGTATGATGAGCTTCTGTATTTGAAAAACTAAGTGGAAATCAAAGGACCATATCAGGAAAAATAAGAAGTGAAATTATAAAATAGCAGGCCTTGGTGTATCAGACAGTCTCTTGCAGAAATCAGGTTTTATATGGGCTCCTAAAAATATCAGAGTTGTGGATGGGCAAATGAGAAGGGGGGTGGAAACTTCCAAAGAGATAAATGACTAGAAAAAGTGAATAGAAGAAACAATCTGCTTGAGGGTGGGTAAAGGAATGTGCCTGATTTGCCTATCTTGTTAAAATATCCACCAGCTGACTTAAGACTGAAGTACAATGTTTATTTAAGTAGCTTCCTAAGAAACTTCTACACAGTGTGACTGTTTCAGTGGCTGCTGCTACTCTGTTTCATTGATGGCAGTGTAATGTTTTAAAATGTGGAATTGCATACCCCATGGGGTAAAGTTAGTTATAAATTGAATAAGTAGTGCCATCGCCTAGTGGGTGTTTTCTAAATAATAGTAAAATTGGATAAATTAAGAGAGCAAGAAGAAAGTTTATTTTCTCCCTGTGCAGAACAATCTAGAGATATATCATGCTGATTGCAAGTAAAACCATTAGCTGTTTAAATCTAGAGATCTGTTAATATGATTGATATGATATGTCATTATCATAGTCTAGATTTGGTGAGGGAAAAAGAAATCCTAGCCAAGTACTTTCAGCAGGACAAGATTTTCATTTAGGGAATTAGGTGTTGGTGAAATTATTCAGAAAGCTATGACAATCTGGGCGCTGTCACAGTAGCCATGGTCTGCTTCTGTTGAGCCATAGCTACTGCCCTGTTGCCCCGAGAGTGACAAAAAGAGACTGTAGAGTTCAGGTATGACTGTTTTACATGTCTCTGCTGTGTAGGAAGGAAAAGAATGCTTCTGTTTGCTTTCTAAATCTTATTGAACTTACTTTCAAAGCTTCAAAATCATATACTCCTGTGTCTACAAAGCCTTTCTCTTTGGTAGTTCTCAGTCTTCTAGTCTTTCTGATTTAGGGTGGACACAGAAGGGAAGTGACTCTTCTCGTTAAATCCCAACTGATAATATTTAGTTCAGTTGTCATCTTTATTGTTCTGCTCCCTTCATTTCTTCTTGTTGACAGTTGAACAAAAAGACTTTTATTCAAAAGTACCATAGAAAAACAAATACTGGAGACATGATTTTAAATATGAGACTTGTTTTGCTATTTGAATGCATCTTTATGGAAATCAGTATTGAAACCCAAAATGCTTCTGAGTTTCCCATGGAAATGGTATTACACACAGTGCCAGGACTTCTGTTTCCTGGGTGCACCGACCTTCTTGTTCACTGACTTAGCTGTACTTCTGATCCCTCTTTGGTGTATCAACCCTGAGCCATTTTCAGTCAGCCATCTTTATCGTTACTCCTGAAGATTCAGTTAGGGAGCAGACTTCATATCATCTCCTATTTAAAAAAATTGCTTGGCAGGTCTCTGTGTCTTCCCACTGAGGTTCCTCTTCCCAGCTTACTTCCCACTTTACCAGGAGTTCTAAGAAATCCTCCCTATTGTGTCAAGAAATGTAGCTACTTACCAATATATACCACTCAGCAAAACAAGAACTGGACAGTTAGCAGAACTGTCACTATCAATTTTTCTTCAAGCATGGCCTCTTGGCAAGAAGGTGGGCAGATAATGGAGTGAGGATTCTTTTTTAACTTGTACTCTAAGTGGCTTTTCAAAGAGTATGTTCTTACAGTAAAATTATATTTTCTAAGGAAATGTTTTGTTTCTTTTATGGCAGTTATGATAAGTTGTTTTTATTTTTGTTAGAATAAATGACCTATAATCATTATGTCAGAGAAATGACCACAAACCGTAACTAAGTAGAAAGGAAATAGTGAATGCACAGAATAAAGCTTTCTAAAGTGTATTAATTAAAGAAGATAATACAAAAGTGATTAAAATATAATTTAACTTAAAAGCTGTGACATTTCTGTTTAATACTCTTCAGGTTTAAAACATCCTCTATCCTATTTGAATTTTATAGTGTTGTAAGTACACAGGTCAGATATTTTTGTGAAAATACTTTACTTCACAATGAATTTTGAGCAGTAGAAATTGTGGTAAACTTATTTATTTTATTTACTGTGGAGCATTACTACTAATCTTCTCCATGTATTTTTTCCTTTATAGAACTTATCTGAAAGTCCTAACCCTATCAAATACTATAAAAATGGTGGTAATAAAAATTTTAAAACCTGAGAATTTGTGTTATGAATTAAATAAGCATTATCCTAGATCTTCAAGCTATTACTAAGTATTGCAGTAATATATCAATATATATGGATAGATAGATTTACACAAGACCAGGAAATTGGTAAATACTGGGAATACTATTCAAACTAGTACTTTAATCTTTTTTCTTTCTTGTCTTTTTTTTTTTTTTTTTTTTAGACAGGGTCTCCCTTTGTAGTTCAGGCTGGCTCTGAGCTCACTATGTAGCCTAGGCAAGCTTCGAACTCAGCAATCCTCCTGTTTCTACCTCCCAAGTGCTGGGATTACAGACATGAGCCACCACGCCCGGCACTGTGGTATGTGGTATTGATTGCTGGTGGGCGTGAGTCTCCACGCCCAGCATTGTATGTGGTTAATGGGGATCAAACTCAGGACCTTGCGCTTGTGAGACAGGCACCGGAACCACTGAGCTAACCCTCTGGCCCCTTTCTTGTCTTTTTATAAGTAGATTCCAGGCCCACAGTAATTCAATTCAGTTGGATAAATACTGATTGATGATGGCTACCTAATTTGTAAGATTAACTTCAAAATGAAAATACAAGGCTCTTGTAAATTATTAAGAGTTTCAAAATGGTGACAGCAGACCATTAAACCAATTACAATGTTCTGAGAGTCCCAGTTGATGGCTCCAGTCTTCATGCCATGGATCTGGCCCTGAGTGCTAGCTTATGTGACAGCTGCTGTATTTCTGAATGTAGTCAAGCAGCCACATCCGCTGTTAGGGAGCTTCAAGGAGCGGGGTGGTGTTTGGAGGAGTTTCTCCATTGGGATGATTTTTAGATTCAGCATCATATTCTTTTGATGTTTTCAGAGGTCTTTTCTTTCTGAGGTATAGTGTTTCTTGAAATAGCCAAATTTACTTTAATACAATCGCTTGAAAGGACAGCCTAAGCAATTAATAAGTAAGCCTTTGGCTCAAAACAAAATTTGACTATACAAAAGAAGCCTTGATTTTCTTGGGAGACCCTTGATCTACTGCTGAATGCAACAATCAAAAAGCTCCAAAAACCTTGGCTCCCACAAAGTGATCTAGAATAGGTTGACCATTCTGAAAGCAGTGTTGATTTGGTCACTGCCAGTCAGCATAGAAGTAAAAATATATTACTGGTTTCAGCACTTTAGTCATGTCTCTGTGCTTTGTGAATGGTTATGCTGATATTTTACTTTGAAAAAAATTTCATAGCACTATGAGTTTAATAAGCTGCATTAGAGACTGATAATATTAAAAACAAATGGGTTCAGAAAAAGAAGATGAATATGAGAGTCTTGTGAAATGATAAAGTGACAAATTTAAGTAGCATTTTTTTTTTGAGACAGGGTCTCGCTTTACAGTTCAGGCTGGCTCTGACCTCACTATGTAGCCCAGGCAAGCCTCAAACTCAGCAGTCCTCCTGCATCTGCCTCCCAAGTGCTGGGATTACAGGCATGAGCCACCACGCCCGGTTTAAGTAGCATTTTTAAAGTCATCTGGACTGGGCTCTTGTAACTGTGTCATAATGGAGTCGTTTGTATCCAATGAGAATGTGTTTGTTAAGGTGTCTTGTAAGGTGAATAAGTATAGCAATACAAAGAGTTATATAACCTGTTCTCATTTTACTCAGAAAAAAATCATCTAATTGGGCCTGATCATCTGTCTTCTCCTTTTGTTTTATCCTCAAGGTCAGGCTTTATTGGTTGGGTTCCATGCAGCAACTACAGCTGGGTTTAGTTATATATAACACAGCTGCTGTCTTCTCGCACTATGGTTGCAGGGCCCTGCACACTTTCTGGGTGATGAATTGGACCTGCCTAATCCCATGGCTTCTCCACTTTCTTCTCTTGAGTTAGAGGCTGAGTGACTTACATTTATAGATTGGGTCAGCTATGAACAAGGTGTGTGCTGAGAAAATGAAATGAAGAATGGACTCTGTTATTATAAGGGTTAGTTTCTCAACGAGGCAAAGAATAGTTTCTCTAAAAAGGTAGTCTTGGCCAGTTGTCAGTTTTAATCATCCTGTGACTTAACATCTGTCTATTAATGGCCAGAACCTGAGTTCATGCCAGCTAGGGAATCCTAAAATAATAACTATCACTCTAATGATAAGTGATCTCTCTCTCTCTGTCTCTCTCTCTCTCTCTCTCTCTCTCAACCTCTCTCTCTGTGTCTCCCTCTTTCTCTGTCTCTGTGTATCTCTGTCTCTTTGTCCTCCGTTTACTTTCTGGATGCTCAGATGTATATACACATCTGCCTCTGTGTGTGTGTGTGTATGTGTGTGCATGTGTGTGTGCAGTGCATACATGCTATGATCATAGTATAAGGAAATTACTATTGTTCAGTATGTAACAGGAAAGAAAAAAAGCAGAGCATCTTATTGATTCATTATTAATAATAGCTTTATTCATTATTGTTAAGAATTCAGGATGAAAATTCCCGAGATGGAATTGAAGTGTCAGTAGACTAACTTTAAACAGGTTGAAGATTCTATATATTTTTTAAAGGGTAAAATCTTGTGTGCAGGGTCTTTTCATCATAGGTTTCTCCCAAAACAATTCCTGTAGTTGTAAAATCACTATTCTATAGCTTGAATCAATGCATTAGATTTTTAGAAATAGGATTTTCAGACCTTTGGATTTTTAATTTTTCACCTATATTGTGAGGATTCAAACAGCCTCAACTTAGAAATCATGGCTTTGAGGATTTTGTTCCTAATAGAAAACAATTAGCTGAGTGATCGCCTCTTATTTCCAAATAACCTGATTTCTCAGGCAATCTCTAGAGTTTTATTTTCTTTGATTTCTCTTATCACTTTCTTTCTTATCTCTCTGGATAATCAAATCCCCATAAATGTAAAAGTCCTCTACTTTGAAGTTGCTGCCATTTAGAACATGACAGCCTTCTTATCTCTATTTCCTGAGCTGCTTCCTCACTTAATGCCAAAGATCACCTGAAAAGTATCTTTTCTTCTTCCCTGTTATGAAACAACACTGTAGTTACATTGCATATTACTTGGGGGTATGATTTTTGTACGTATTTCACTCGAACTTGTAGATTGTACTAGACAGTATTGACAACCTCACTGAAGACAATTTTGTGTCAGTCAGTCAATTAAAAATATTTACTTAGCTCATGTGTATATAGCTGGGAGCCAAATCATAGATGAAAATTCGTGTGGGAAGGATGTGCATTCAAGAACATGCAATCTATGGATTCAAGATGCTGCCCCAGAGAAATGGACTGTTCATTCATTACTTTGCCTCCCAGGCTGTGCGGCACCTGATGTTGCCTCTGTTGTAGCATCAGCATGCCGTGTGATGCTTGCTGGTATCTGGTTCCTCTTCCTGTACTGGCAGCTTTCTCTTGTCTTTGAATGGTCAGCAACTAGCAGGGTACATGGCACCTGCAGTAACTGTCTGTGAATGATGGATGGAGTGAATGAACATCCAGATATTCTTCAAGGTCCACTTTTTCCCACATCTGAGTTAATAGCCATTGTGTAGAATTTTGCTAAATTTTAGTGCAGCATGACCATGTCAGCTATTAAATTTGTGGTTTTGTCTGCACTCCAGAAAGAGGTGGCAGAGATTTCCCTGAGGTTGCTTAGGTAGAATTCCTTCACCACACCTTTACTTCCATCCTCATAACCTCAGGGAAGAAGCTGATATGTGACATCATACTTTCCTTGGAGGAATCATGTCCAGGTGTACACATGTGCCCAAGTGCAGTTGGTTCACACTGTTTTGAATATCAGGGCCCCCAAGTAGGACACAAATCTTCTTTTTTTTAAAAGTTGAAACAACTAACCTTTATTTCTTAGAGTTCTGTCGTCTGTGAATCTACGATTAAGGTAATTGAAGGTTTTATTCTTTTCTTTTTTAAAAAATAAATTTAGTTTATTGGTACATTTTAGAAATATATTATGATCACATTCCTCAGTATCAATTTGTACCTGTACATAATATATCTTGACTCTCATCTTTTCCCATTCCCCTGCTCTCCTTTCAACACCCCAACCCCTATGTACATAAGCTTTGTTTCCAGTTGTTTTTGTCATTAATTTTTTTTTCTTTCCCTTCTTTGCTTTCCCCAATGCTCATTCAGTTACTGTTTCCCTTTGAACATTTTCTTCTTATTTCACAATACCTAGCATAAAGTTTATACCTTCGATTTCTTACACTAAAGAAATGATATGGGCCGGGCTTGGTGGATCAAGCCTGTTATCCCAGCACTCAGGAGGCAGAGACAGGAGGATTGCTGAGTTCGAGGCTTGCCTGAGCTACATAATGAGCTCAGGGCCACCTGAACTACAAAGCAAGACCCTGTCTCAAAAAAAAAATGATATGGTATTTGCACATCTGTGTTCTATTTATTTCACTTATGAGTATGGTCTCAAGGTGTATCCATGTACCTATAAATGTCTCTTTTATCATCCTTTATGTCTGAATACTACTCTTTAATGAAAGAGCACATCTTCTTATCCAGTCTTCAGTTAATGGGCATTTGGGCTCTTTCTAAGATTTAACTATTACAAACTGAGCTGCTAAAACATTGGTGCACATATGTCACTGTGGTATGATGCTTTCAATTCTTTTGTGAATATGCCCTACAGGGGAATAACAGGGTCAGATGGGACCTCTAATCCTAGTTTTATGAGGAATCTCTACACTGATTTCCACAGTGGTTGCACCAGTCTACATTCCCACCAACAGCAGAGGAGGTCTCCTTTCTCTCTGTATCCCCACCAGCATTTGTTATTGGTTAATTTCTTGATAGCAGCCATTCTTTCTGGAGTAAGATGAAAGGAATCTCAGTCTTGTTTTCATCTGCATCTCTCAAATGACTAGTGATGTTGAACATTTTCTCGTGTTTTTTAGCTGCTTTTACTTCTTCATCTGAAAAATGTACATTTATATCAGCTTCACACTTTTGAATTGGGTCTTTAAATTTTTGGACTCTGACTTTTTTGAGTTCTTTGTATATTTTAGATAGTAGTTCTTTGAGGAATAGCTGGTAAAACTTTTTTCCACATTGTAGGTTGTCTTTTTGCTCTGTTGGTAGTTTCTTGCTGTACAGAAGATGCCTTTTAATAAGATGAGATCCTAGTTGTTGATGCTTTTTGTTGTTAGTTCCTGTGCTGTTGAGGTTTTGTTCATAAAGTTATTCCCTATGGCAATATCTTGAAGTGTTCTACATAAACCTATGTTACCGCAGACTTAGTGTTTGTGTTTTAATATTTATATATTTAATCCACTTCAATTTCTGTTTAGTGCATGGTGAAAGAGATCTAGCTTTCATCTTTTGTAGGTTGAAATCCAGTTTTTTCAAGCACCATTTATTAAAGAGGCTGTCTTTCCTCCAATGAGGGTAATTGGCTCCTTTATGGTTTCAGGTCTGAAGTTGTTTCTACATTTTCTAATTGGTTCCATTGGTCCTCAGGTCTGTTTCTTTGCCAGTACCATTCTGTATTTAATACAATGACCTTGTAGTATAGTTTCAAATTGGGGATTGTGATACCCTGAGTTTCAATCAGGATTGCATTGAATCTATATAACAGTTTTGGAAGTATAACCATGCAATTAGGAATGTAAAGGGTGAAACCACAACAGATCCAGTAGAAATCCAGAGGATGGTCAACACTTACTTTGAAAAACTATACTCCAATAAGGTGGAAAACACAGAAGAAATGGATAGATTCCTAGACACATATGAACTTACAAAAGTGTGTATATACAATGTACCAATAAAAGTAAAATTAAAAATTCTAAACACCCCAATATCAATCAGTGAAATTGAAAATGTAATTAAAAATCTACCAACAAAGAAAAGTCCTGGTCCTGATGGCTTCGCTGCTGAATTTTACAAGAAATTTAGGGAAGAACTAATACCACTGATTCAATTTCTGTAATGAAATTGAAAGGGAAGCAAGACTCACAAATTCATTCCTTGGAGTAAATATTATTTTGATTCCAAAAGCAGAAAAAGACCCAACCACAAAAAGAAATATCGTCCAATCTCCTTAATAAGTATAGATATAAAAATCCTCAATAAGATACTGGCAAATAGAATACAGAGGATCGTCAAAAAGATTATACACCCTGACCAAACTGGATTCATCCTAGGGATGCAAGGATGGTTCAACAAATGTAAGTCAATAAAGGTAATTACACTACATTAATAGAATCAAGGACAAAAACCTTATGATAATTTCAATAGATGCAGAAAAAGCATTTGACAAAATGCAACACCCACTCATGATTAAAACACTCCAGAAAATTAGAATAGGTCTTTGTTTCAACCTGATAAAAGCTACTTAATAAAAAAATCAACAGCCAGTGTCATACTAAATGGTCAAAAACTGAAACCTTTTACACTAAAATCAAGAACAAGACAGAGACATCCAGTATCACCACTCCTGTTCAGTATAGCTCTGGAAACATTAGCCATAACAATTAGACAAAAAGAAAGGAAAAAAAAAGGAAGTAAAAGGAATAGAGGTAGCAAAGGAAGAAGTTAATCTGTCACTATTTGCTGAAGACATGATACTTTAGAAGATATCAGAAACTCAACCAAAATATTGCTTGACTTAATCACCAGATTCAGTGCAGTAATTGGGTACAAGGTCAACACTCAAAAACCCATAGCCTTCCTATACACAAATAATAGACTCACTGAGAGAGAAATATCTTCCTTTCATGATAGCATCCAAATAAAATAAAATATCTAGGAATCAATTTAACAAAGGACACAAATCTTGAGAAGGATGGGGAATGAAATGTAATTGGTGCTGTGCTCCTTAAATGACAGAATGTTAGGGCACTCTGACATCTGTGCATGGATTATGAGAGCACTGCAGTAAGAGCATCACTCCCCTGCCCCCCTCCCATGAAGGTTGCCCCACTCACTGTGCTCTGGGGAACAACTCCTGTGGCCTGTAGTTAGAATCTTACTTATGTTTGTGTTTGGAAGACTTCCTGCTGAGCTTCTGATCACTGTTTCTGTGAAGTTTGCAGCTGACATGCATTCTCTAGTTATGAGGTTGTGGGTTTTGATTTCTGTGTTCTTTCTTTGGGGTTGCCTCTCACATATTTCCTGTTCCATTGTGACCTATCCTCTGGGATTTAAACTGCCCATTCTGTGGACAGAAGGAGGAATAATAATGAATTATGAGCTGGAGAGAAATGTGGCAAGAAAAAATTCCTTTTAAGATATAATAAACTTAAGTTAATTTTTTCTTTCCTTTCTTTCAAAAGAAAGAAGTGACAAATGAGAATGTAAATGGTTCAGGACCTAGATATTTCTAAAGAAGCTCCCAGTGCTGCTGGTATCCCCTTTGGAAATGCCTGCTGTGTATTTATTTATTCTTTAGCCCTTGGTATTATCCTCCGTTCCTATGCCTCTGATGGTCACGTCTCCTCACAAAAGAAAGAATAATGTTTGTTGCTGACTAATCATTGAGGAAACTTTAAACGAAGGTATCTCTTTTTAGGATGCTTGTATTTTAACGAACAGAAGACCTCTAAGCCAAAGGATTAGAGCTCATCAAACAAGTTTAAAGTGTTAGCTAGAGAAGTCTGACATAGGAACCATTAGACGTTTTTGTTCAGTGAAAACTCTTGATGCAATGAAATGATTATAGTGAAAGCCTGGTAATGAGTTGGTTTGGAATATTACTGGTTAGAGCAATCTTGTTTAAAGCTCTCACTGACAGCAAAGTATTTTACAGCAGTTTAAGCCAAGTATCCCTCCCATGATGCCAACTTGTAAATAGAACTGCAGGGTTGGGGATATAGCTCAGCAGCACCATGAGTGCCTGGCAAGTGCAAGGTCCTGAGTATCAATCCCAAGTACTGGAAAAATAAAAGAGTGAGTTTTAGTACATCTTCCTGAAAGCATAGCCATCGATCTCCTTTTGTCACCACTCCTGGGTTTGAGCTTAATCCAAGAGATCTCCAGCACTGCAACTGCATGCTTCTATGTAGACCTTCTTAAATTCATTGACATCCACACTGACTCTGGGCAGAAGGGACTGAATTGCTGCTGCTGGTTTGTATTTGTTTAGGGATATTGAGGTTGAACAAAGAAAGCCAGGGATATTAGGAGGAGAGTTTGTGAATTTGATACCTCAGTAAATCCTTTTGTGTCCACTGTGTACAGCTTTCATAAAAGTTCCTTCTTGCTCTATGTGATATCTCAAGATGGTCCAATGGCATCTGTTTATTACATCTTTTTTTTTTTTTTTTTGAGACAGGATCTCGCTTTGGAGTTCAGCTGGCTCTGAGTTCACTATTAGCCCAGGCAAGTGTTGAACTCAGCATTCCTTCTGCCTCTGCCTCTAAAGTGCTGGGATTACAGGTGTGAGACACCACACTGGGCGCTGTGGTATGTGGTACTGATTGCTGGTGGACAAGAGTCACTACACCCAGTATTGTGGTATTGGTTACCTAGGATTGAACCAGGGTCCTTGCGCTTGCCAGGTAGGTGCTGAAACCACTGAGCTAAATCTCCAGCCCTGTTTTGTCTTTCTTTACAGACCCTGGATTATGGTTCTGACCCTACCTTTCACAGCCATTTTGTTGGACCTGATGCTTCCAAGTGACCTTTTATTAGAATAGATATCTTAATTATTCATACAGTTCAATCCCAATTCCCAGATTGTAGGCTGGATGGAAACCTGGATCACAAATTAGACAAATTAGAGGCAGGGAGTAGAGGTAAGCAGTTGTATTGCTGTATAACATTCAAACTTGCCAGCTCAGAACAATTCAAATTTATTATCTCCTAGTCTCCTTGTGTTAGATTCTGAACATGGATTGGCTTTTTTTTGAATCTCAACAGACTTAAATCACAGTGTTTTCAGCAACTAAAATCTCATTTTAGGCTCAGGGTTCTCTTGGAAGCTCACTGGTTGTTGGGGAATTAAGTTCCTTGCTGCTGTAGAGCTCCAGGTTGCTTCATCCTTTAAGACAGCAAAGAGTTCTAACTTCAGGGAGGGGGTGATCTTTCTTTAAAAAGGCCCACCTGATTGGGTTAAGCATCCTTTAGATAATTTATCTTTAGATCAGTCAAAGTCAAAGATAAATTACACCAGTAAAATTCTTTTTGTCATATAACACAGGATACGAACAGAGTGATACTCCATTATATTCACTGATCTTGCTCAGACTTAAGGAAAGGGCTTCATAAAAAGTGCACCATGAGGGAATATCAGGCAGTGATGGTAGGAGGAGGCTGGGAATCTGCCAACTAGTAAGTAGGTAGTTTAGCATCTATTTTTGTGTCTGTGATTATTTTAAACAAAGAACATCTGGAAGTTTGCCTAGACCAATGGTGGTGAACCAGTGACAAGTGTGCCACGACTAGCTATACTTTATCATTGAAAGCTCTAAAATCTTTGCTGTAATTGGCCTAGAATATATATTTGATTCTGTGGGTAAAAAGAATAAACTTATTATTGTGTTTTTTAATAATAGAATTCACTTTTCTATTATAAAAAAAGGAAAAAAAACCCCAAAGCTTATGTATATAGGGGGTGGGAAGTTGCAGAGAGGGCACAGAAATGGGAAAAAACAAGAATCAAATATATCATGTACAAATTCTCATTGAGGAATGTGATCATAATGTAATCTAAAATGTACCAACAAACTTAATAAAGGAAAAAAATAACATATGCAAATTATAGAATTTATACAGATGTGTAGGAAGCACATAGAAAAAAGATAACCACTATTAACATCTGCTCTTTAGGAACTTTTAATTTATAGCCATCATTTTAAATGGCCACACCCTTGAGAGGTTGCAATTTCATATTAGTTGGAGTAATGGTTTGATTAATCTCTCTCCTCCTGAACAAGAACATAAATGCCAGAAGGATGAGAACTAGACCTATTTTGCAGCACTGTTGTATGCTCAGCACCTAATGGTACCTGGCCCATGGTAAACGAACAATAAATATTTGTTGAGAGGCAGAATGAATGAACAAATGACTGCATCTTGCGAATGTGCTTTAATTTACTTTGCACTCTTATTGTTGCTAAACATTTCTTTTCAGTTTTATAAATGAAGGTGCAGTGAACACTGCACATAAATCATTTTCTGCGTGTAAGCTGTTTGCTTCTCTTCATGGTTTGGAGTACAAATTGTGTGCTTCAGGTCTGAAAATGCAATGTGAAAATCTTCACCCACAAATACTGGGAAGAAGTAGAGAATTAATCTGTGCAAGTTAGTATTCCCTCTTCCTATCAGTGTTAATCAAATCTGTGTAATTTTTTAGGTAGGGCTAGTTTAGTCGCATTGAATTTTCTTGCTTTGTTTATTAAAACAGAGGGAATGCTGGTTACAGATGAATAATTAATAAGCCTTTTCCCCAGCCAGTGGAAAACGAGGAAATCAGAGAGATTGTAGGTTTTGGGGTTGGGGTGCATGTGCAGTGCTACTGCTGGCTTGAAGACGTTGGGAACATGTGAGAAAGAACGTGGTGTTTGAAGCCGAGAGTCCTCTGGCAGACACCCAGTGAGGAAATGGAAACCCCTGTGCTACAACTGCAAGGAACTCAGTTCTGCCATGTGGGGAATGAGTTCAGAAGCATTTTCTCTCCAGAAACTTTAAATGAGAACCTCCCCTGGTCAATGACTTGATCTAAGCTGTGTGTTCCCTCAAGCGGAGAACTCAGCCATGCTATACTGACATCTGACTTTTAAAACTGTAAATTAATAAGCAGGTGCTGTAGTTAATGGTTCAGTTTGTGGCACTTTGTTGGAAAACAGTAGAAAAGTAAGATAAACACTGGAGTGAAGCAAGCTCTTAAGGGTACATTCTTACAACTACTGGTTCTGTATCCAAGTTATCTGTGGATCTGACTTCAAATTCTTAACTATTACAGCTCTGTAACATAACTTTCCATATTTAAGGTAATATTTCTCCCTTCTTGAATCAATTCCACTTACTAAATATGAAAATTTTGAGAGGGTCTTCAGTCTTCTGCCATGCCTGGATGTGCCGCATGCAAAATCAAAGGAAAGTCTTTGAAACGAGGCTGTGGAATTGCTTCTGCTAATAACGAACTATTGAAGCAGTAGCACAAACCCATTCAATTTATAAATAACAGTTAAAATTTATAAAAACTAGGCTAGCCTGGGCTACATAGTGAGTTCAGGGCCAGTCTGAACTACAAAGTATGACCCTGTCTCAAAAAACTGAAAAGAAACATCTACAATAACAAAAACCCAATAAACTCAGTTAGAAAAGAAAGAAAGAACAGGAAGAGATTCTTTGATAAAGAGCACTGCTCATGCCCCATGGCTATGTTTTGGGGAACATTGGCGATTTCCTTCATAGCCTTACAGACTAAATGTACTTATAAAGGAGAAAGCAATGAAACAGGACATTTTAAGGAGGAATCATGGCAGGATAAGGACCACAGAAGAAATATGATCCCAGTGTAGAGCACAGCCTGCTGAAATCAATGCCTGACAGCTTACTAAAGTAAGCATGCCCTGGGGGAATCTTTGAGGAAACATGGGAAAAGCTGGCAAAGGCCAGTATTAAACTATTCTTTGAAGATAAAGCCACATAGAGCCAGATCTGTGAGTTCTAGTTTTTACTAATTTAATACACTTTCCAGCCATTCACACCTAGGCAAGCAGAAATGCTAATGCATCAGAGAACAGAGCCCAAGGATAGAAATTAGGCCAGTCCTTGGAAGCAGTTGCCATAGTTGGTAGCAGGATTGACTTATAAAGGACCATATCTATACCAAGCCTGTATATTGCATACACAAGACCAGCATGTAAATCGATGGTGAATATTAGAGTGTCTTTTTCTACCTCTTTACAAAACTTTAAATTATGTATTTGAAAGGGATTTTTTATATGAGAGTAATATTAAATTGATACAATACAGAAACACCTGTGTGTTTTTGCTTGACATTTCTTGAGATTATGGAATGCTATTTAGGAGTTAAAAAACTGAATTAATATCAATTTAGAAAATTGATTTGTAAGCCACACAGTTGAAATTTATAATTTGACTTCCAATACTTCTGCCAACTAACTTCTTGAATCTGAAATGATGATCTCTTTAAGCAAGAAACTGCCATGCCCTCAGCACATTTTGAAAAGACATCCTTCATTATTTATTAGGTGACCATATATAACTTTATTGAATCCCAGTTTCTTCCTCTCTAATATTAAAATAATAGTATACAAAATTACTGTACATTTTTAATGAGATACATATGAAATGTTAGTGTATGTGGACTGTACCTACTCGATCAGATTAAGCTCTACCAAAAAGCAGCTTCCAGATGCTTCTTGTGGCCTTTTTCTCTCAGTAGAATCTTTCTTGTTTCTTTGTTTCTCAGCAACATGAAATATTTTAGGAGCCATCTTATCCTTTTATTCTAGATATCTAAATTGAATGTCCTCAAAGTTACCAGGACTCTCGCTTCTAAAAGATGGTGATATTTATGGAGGTAGACACTGTCAAGCAAATTCTGAAGTGTTTATTTGCTGGGATAGATAAAGGTATTTTCAATAGGAGCAAACTGAAGGTCAGTTATTTAACTCTTGAAAGTTAAATAACTTTTCATATGGTACCAGTCCTCCTAACTGTGTTCTTAGCATTGCATGCCTAGCCCCGAGAAAGTATTGATGCTGTCGGACTTAACTGTTTTCATCACCAAGTGTGTTCAGCTTCTTAACAATCAGATCAGACTGTTTACCCTCTTCAAGATGGTCTATTCTATATCACTTTTGAATTTTCAAAATTCTTCTGATTCATTCCATGACTGAGGCATGAATCACTAGATACTTACTTAGGAAGGAAGTTATCCCCCAGTCATTTTCAGAATCATTAATCTTTTCTTTATAGGCAATGTTTGGTTTTTCCTCTAACATTTCTCATTTCCAAACACATATGGTCACTAATATTCACACAGCAGGGCTCGGTCCCCAGATCTCTTTCAAAAATGCACTAGAAAAAAAAAGTATAGAATAAGCCAGGAACAAAATTGAAATTCAGTAGGTAGGGCAAGAAGTGTTGCAGTTGGTTTCTGACAGCCCTTATCCTGCCTTGATAATTGAACGTGAATAAAAGAAATATGAAACATACAACGGAAAAATTGATGAATCCTCCCTGTTATGCAGAATCTTGAAAAAAAAAGAAAAACCTCAAGTTTGAGGCTGAGTCTAGGTTTTTTTTTTTTTTTTTTTTTTTTTTGAGACAGGGTCTCGCTTTGTAGTTCAGGCTGGCCCTGAGCTCACTATTGTAGCCCAGGCAAGCCTCGAACTCAGCAATCCTCCTGTCTCTGCCTCCTGAGTGCTGGGATTACAGGCGTGAGCCACCACGCCCAGCGAGTCTAGGTTATTTTTGAGGCTGCCTTCTTGTTTCCTTTCCTATTTAAGAACTTAGGTGTGGGTGTAATTAATTTTCGTAATTCTGTTAGAATTTCTTAGGCAAATTTGTCCTGAAAATATGACCCCTCTTTTACCTCCTTACCTGGACTGAGAATTAAACCTCAACTTGTTCTTAGGTCTCCACATCTCAGCCCAGCAAAACTCATCCCTTGATGCCCGGAAGGCAAACAGCCAGGAGGTAATGATCCTACCTCAGGCAGGCCAGCTGGCTGCCGAACTAGGGTGTGGGTAGACCCACACTTGGCCAAAGGCTTAACCTTGTTCACAATCTAATTCCAAACCCTACAGGCTTGGAAAGTGGCTTTTGTTCCACACTAGGAGTGGGCAGAATAATAATAACTAACTTGTGGAAAATGATGGATGAAGTTCATATGCAAAGGTTCTCCAGTAAAAGGAAACTTAATTAAAAGTGAAAGTGTTGAATTTCAAGGATGAAGAAAGAATTTTAAAAAGATTATAGCATTAAAACAATTATGACAGTTGACTAGCCAACAATAAAAACAGATAGCTGAAAAGGAAATGGAAGATCTGAATGGACCTCAGACTTTTTTGAAGTATTAGGTACCAGAAGATAATAAAGCTTTTATTACAGCAATTTGATAGAAGAGGTTATACCTTCCAATTCTATCCTTAGCCAAATGAGTATTCATCTGAAAGAAACAGAAAAAAAATGTATGAATCAGTATTTGGCAATTATGCATGTTTTTTAAGGGCAGAAATAGGAGGAAAGATGAAGAATTAACCACTCAAAATAAATGAGAAAGAACATAAAAATAAATGACATGACATAGGAAGAATGGCCTAATAAGAATTAAAATATTATGTTAGTAAATAGAGGGAATAAAATTTATATTTAATTCCAAGAATTTACTTTGTGAAAATAAATATAAAAATATTAAAATGTTATTAGATTGATAAACTACAAGATTAACAATGGAAAATTACATTAGTTCACAAAACATATTGTAAAATTACAAGCTAATTGGGCCAGAGATATAGCTCAGTGGTTCCAGCATCTGCCTTACAAGCGCAAGGTCCTGAGTTCAATCCCAGTAACCACATACAGTCTTGGGTGTGGTGACTCATGCCCACCAGCAATCAATACCACATACCACAGTGCCGGGCGTGGTGGCTCACGCCTGTAATCCCAGCATTTGGGAGGCAGAGACAGGAGGATTGCTGAGTTTGAGGCTTGCCTGGGCTACATAGTGAGCTCAGGGCCAGTTTGAACTACAAAACAAGACCCTGTCTCAAAAAAAAAAAAATACAGGCTAATTGATCTTCAAAGTTTGTTTAGAATATATAGTTTTTGGCAAATTGCCTCAAAATATGAATAATTTTAATATAAATCAGAAGCTTGTCTAAAGAATTAGATTCAAAAATGGTGTCAGTCTAGATGATTTTACAAGGGTCTAATGGTCCTTTAAGGAATAGTTAAAAGGCCACTGATACTACTTCAACTCTATAGAGTATAGGAAAAGAGGCCTTTTGGAATAACTTTATTTTTATCTGGTAGCTACAACTTGAAAAGAATGATACAGAATTTTTAAAAATCTGACTAATTTCTCATTTATATATCAAGAAAAGATCTTAAATAGTATATTAGAAAATAAAAACCAGCACCATATTAAATGAATAATTTACCACAAATAAGAAGAATTTATTCTGGTCAAGCCAGTATGGCATTGCATTAGAATTATCTATTGATAAAACTTGTGATATTAACAGGTTAAAGGGGAAAATGTATTTTAATAGGTGTCAAATACACATTTGATGAAATTTATTATGTTTAAAAAAGCAAAATCTTACTTCTAGGAATAGTTGTGTTTTTCCTTAAGAAGAAAGGTACCAGGGTTTCTCAAACATCTGCCT
>PVIC010037698.1:0-17905 GCA_004025085.1 Thryonomys swinderianus | reverse complement strand
ATTTTGCCATTTTATATTATGTTTGGTGTGTCTACAATATACACTTTGTCTTCTCAATTAGAACGTAAGCTTCTTGGAGACAAGAAAAATGTCCCATATCTTCCTATTATCTGAATAACCCCAGACAGGGATGAAGTTATACATACTTATTACTATGACTTTTATATGTAAGTGTAAGAGAAAGACTGAAATTTATCATCGGTTATTTTTTTGATAGTTCTGATGTGTTCCTAAGACACTGCCCAATACCTAGGAAGCTTCTGTACTTTGCTTAACTCCTTTTGGCCACCACTTAACCACTTACAACTACATATAATGAAAAGATTTCCATTTTTACTATTGACCATGCCTTCAATATTTAAGTAAGTATGTTATTTTTTAAAAAGCATTTAGCTCAAACTGAAAAATAGTTCCCTCCAAAACATCATGAAGATGAGAACAAGCTTACCAGAACAATAGGATTCCTTTATTTATTTATTTATTTATTTAATTTGGCTCATTTTAAATGAGAAGTAATCAAGAACCAGAAAAAAGTGAATGCCCTGACCAAGAATGGTCAAAGCTTTTTTTTTTCCCACTAGAGATGAACTTGTTCTAAATTTGTAAGATGAGCATTTTTCATATAATTTATTTAGCAGTTTATGAATAAAGCATATCTCCATAAATAAAAATGTCACATTTCAAACCAATGCTAATTTTTAAAATTGAGTTTATTGGTATATTGTAAGTATATATTATGATCTCATTCATTAATGAAAATTTGTACCTTTGCATGACATATCTTGATTCCTATTTTTTCCCATTGCCCTGCCCTCCCTTTTATCCCTCCACTCCTGTATAAACAGATAAGCTTTGTTTCTACTTTTTCCTTTGTGCCATCAAATTTTTTCTTTCCCTTCTTTGTCTTCCCTTGCTCCCCCAATTCCCGTACCTTTTGAACATTCCCATCTTCCTATTTTATAGTAATCTTTATACATTTTGAACCTCATTAATACCTTCAGTTTCTCACACTACAGAAAAGATCTGTATTTATCTCACTTATGAGTATAGCCTCAAGGTACATCCTTTTAACTATAAATGTCTCTAATCCATCAATATTATGGCTGAGTAATACTCCATTATATAGTTTTTAACCCTTACATCTTCTTTATCCAATCTCTAGTAAACCTGTGCTAATATTACACCTGTAAAATGTCATGGATTATTATAACAATGAAACCTCAGGCTGTCTTCAGTCAGACGCTGAAATCTGTTGCCATGGATGCAGGGTAGCTTATGAAGATACTGTCATATCAAGCTTTATTCATCACTATTCAGGTTTTCTTTTAAGCCCAAGTAATAGGTAGCTTTTCACAGCTGTTGTAACGAAGTTCCTCAAACTGGAGGCTCAAAACAAAAGAACTGATTCACCGTTCTGCAGGCTAGAAGTCTGGAAGCAAGGAGTCAGTAGGGCCGTGCTCTCTCTGAGACTCTGGGTGGAATCCTTCTCTGTCTTTCTAATTTCCAGTGGTAGCCGCCAGTCCTTGGTGTTCCTTGCTTTACACCCCATGATTTCGATCTCTGTGGTTTGATTTAGATACCAAGTGTCCTCCAAAAGTTCGTGTTGAAGGCTTGGTTGCTGCTGAATTTTGGAAGGGATTGGAGGACTCTTACATGTGTCACTGGATTAATCGTAGTTTAACAGCATCACTGAGGAGAAGGTGGCTAGTTAAAAAGGGAGGGATCGTGCAGGTGGGAATTTGGCTACTGTGTCAGGTCTGACTCATTCCACTCCAGATCTCCCATGAGGAGATCTGGATTTGTCTCACATGAGGAAAGCAGTTTCCCCTCTACCACGTGCTTTTGGCCGTCCTGCCGCCATGCTCTGCTTCAATATGGCCCAAGTGAACATGGGCCCAAACTGTGATCCAAAAATAAACACATCCTCCTCTACATTGTTATTTTCAAGTATTTTGTTACCATGATGGAAAATTAATACATTCTGTTTCATTTTCCCCATGGAGTTCTCCCAGTGTGTCGGATCTCACATGACACAGCCCTCTTTTTATAAGAATACGTAGTGTACTGCACATTGTAGGGACTCGCTTGCACTTAATCACATTTATTTCTCTTTCCAAATAAGATCACATTAGCAGGTATTCAAGGTTAGGATTTCAATGTCTTCCTGGGGGACACATTATGACCCAGAACAGGGATGGGCATGACAACGTAGTCTCAGTAACTCAATATGCAAGTCTATTACTAAAAAATTAATTTTAAGAAAAAAATATTGCTCAGTAATCACACAGTTTTAGCCAGCTATATAATGTTTTTCAATGTGTGTTGCTAACATTGATGTACATTTGCTGTTATTTTATCTTTTATTTTTCATTTATTAGATGATCTTTGGAAAATATATGAGAAAGTTTCAGGTTTTCTATTTGGAAGGTAATTTTTCATCTCTATGTTGCCTTTAAAACTATCTTCTGTATGTATTCAGTTTTAATATTGTGCTTTTGAATAATCTATATTTTATATAGTTTTAGTATTTAATAGCTACTTAGTAACAACATTTTAAAGGTACTATGGTACTTTACATATTAAAAATCTCAAAACTACTAAAATTTTGATTTTCTATTGAAACATTTTAATGACTCAAATTTTCACATTTAAAATAAAGATTGAGAACCATAGTCTTTGCTTACTTCTACTTACAAACTTTTATCATCAAATAAATCTTTTTGCTCGCTTGGAGTCTTAATATGAACTTTATTTTTCATTTAGAAATTAGGCAACATTTTAATGATCAAGGGCAGAGAAATAATACTTCCATATGATAAATAGGAATATAAATAAAATAGGTATGGAAATTTGTAGTCTTTTTTTCTCTGAAACTCCACTTTGGGAGTTGAATATTCTTTTTTATTCTAGTACTTCTAATGTAAAAGTTGTAAGAAGAATAATTATACATATGTCTATTTGAGATAAAAATTAATTTTTCCTGTTATTTCTCAGATGTTTTTAAGCTAAAATGACTGGATAATTTACCTTTTTCAAGTCCTGCTATAAAGATTGTACTTCAGTAGTTGAATGCACATATTACAAAATATTTCAATTTAGACGTCTGCATAAAACTGTGTTGCAAATTGGAGAACAATAGCTTGAACTTTGCACTCATTTTCTAATTTAATATATAATCCAAACACAAAATCTATACTAACATTTGGTTATATTTAGTTTTTTTTATTATATTATTGTTAAAAATAGGAACCACCTTAAAACTAAGACGTGCAGTAAGGAAAGCTCAGTTGTATCTGTTTGTGATTAACCATAAGGCCTCCATATGTGGTACCTCTCTTTGGATTCAAGCTGCCCGCAGTAACTTGATCAGGGGTATAATTACACCCTGCTCGAATCAAGAAAGTCAAATAATGTCAAAAGCAATCTTTTGCTTGTAGATGTTTTGAGAATTAAGAGCTGAAAAAAGGCAGATAGCATGATGTTAACATCTTACTGAAGCAAGCTGACCTAGAGTATCTGGGAAGAGAGAGTTGAAAGCTTTGTGGTTAAATAGCACTGAAGGGAAACACAGAGAAGCTCACACAATACAAAATATGTATTTACATATGTTGAAGTTTAGCTTGTGTGTAAACTGTCAAATTTATAACTTTTCATGCTATATTGGCAGGCACTGGCACTATATCTTCTGATATAATTGATACTTATCCACTTCCAAATGTTTCATTGCATTCAGAACAAACAAAACAATCATAGTGACTCGTGTAACACCAAACTGAGATCAGAGTGTCCATTAAAATGCAGGATCTGTATGTCACATTTTAAAAGAAACAATCTAAGGAATATAAGAGTCAGCTTTAACCAAGTCTGCATCATCAATTTTTGGCAGAACCAAGAAAATAATTTCATTTAGGGAAAATAAAGTCAATGACAGTGGGACAGAGGTGGAATCAAGGTGTGAGGAGAGCATGGGTCACAGAGGCATGATGCAAAGTTTGTTTTAAAATGTCCAGACTGTGATGCTTCCTGCCTAGGAATATCATTTCTGTGGTGCAGTGCCTCAGAGCTCTCGAATATGTGGACTGGCCAGCTTCAAGCTTTTTTTTATAATTTTTATTTTTATTTTTAAAATTTTACTCCAGTGGTCAGCTAGACCTGGAACTTTGTAGCATTAGCTGTACTGCTAGAGACATGATAGTGTTATGACTGAGAGCTACAGTGAAATTCTGAAATCCAAGAAAGAATCATAGTAGAGATTTTCCTTTAAAACTACACATCACATTGTGAGCACATACTGTTTCCTATTTCCTCAAAGTATGCTTTATTCAACCTTTAGGAAATAGAGAATAATTTAGTTCTCACTTACATATTTAAATAACTAAATATTTAGTGTATCATAAGTTTACTAAAATTTAAATTCCTTTCAAAAAACTATAAAAGTATATCTTTCTTATTTCTATGCAAAAATCAATAAAAAGAATTAAATTTCAAATATTTGGATTAAATCATTAGCTTTGTACATTCATGCCTAATAGAATTTGATTTTTAAAAAATTAATATTTTCTATGGTTTTTGTTAGTTGGAAAATTACAGACCATTTTGGCTATACTGTCCCTTGTCCCTCTTATTTTCTTATGGAGCGGGGTTACTGGAGAAGGGAATTTGTTTTGGGGCAGTTGTCAGAAAATATCGTCTCAACAATTCTTACCAGGTTGAACTTGGGACAATTTATGACTGAGTGCTGTCTGAGAAGGTTGTTCATAGATCAACCTAGGGTGTAAGTTGATTCTTCAGCTATAGAGGTCCTGCCCCATTATTTGACATTCTTGATTCAAGCGGTATGTAATTATAGGCCTAATCAAGTTTCAATAGTGAGCCTTAATAAGAATCAGAAGCTTAGATTTCATTGTCAACCATCATTTAGTTTCACAAGGTCTGGAGTCTGCAGACTGATGTGGCCTTTAAGAGTGTGTTCTCTGCATTCTGTACCACCTACAATTTCCAATGTACCCGTTCTCTACAGTCATCACAAGTGAAAGACATAGGGCCAAAGTTTATGCTATTAAAAGTCTGCTGAGCTGAAATGATTTTGTGGGTATCTGTAAACATGTCCCCTTAGCCGTTTCCAGCCTACTTAGCTAATGATGCCCACATTTGATGTTATGGTCTGAATATAGCTCTGTTATCACTTGAGTTATTTACTCACATCTTAGCCTAAATGCATTTCTACACTTATTTCCTAGCTTTTTTTTTTTTTTTTGGCAGTACCAGGGATCGAACTCAGGCTCTTGAGCTTCTAAAGTAGGCATGGTACCACTTGAGCTAAATCCCTGGCCTCTGAGATGTTTTTGATAGAAGATTTGGAGAAGGAATAAGGAGGGAATTTTCTCATGAAAATGTTTCTTGTTTTATCATGAAAAATTCTATGATAGGCTCTGGTTATCTGAGCTTTTTGATTGCACATAAACTCAGGAAAAATGAGCTGAGCATTTAACTCTGGGGATAAAAATGTAAGCAATTTAAGTTCTTTCAAGGAAGGAAGTTCTGCTGACATAAATTTGTGTCTATCACAAATATTTACTGACCCTCAGCACAGTACTTGGTGTTCCAGAGTTGAAGGGACTTAAGATTTGTTATTCTTTCTAAGATGATTTGTCTTTTGTAATAACATTGGTTTTTAAAAAATGATTTGCTTTAGTTCTCTGGTCTTTCAAATGATTTTTTGATGGGAAAAATTCTACTATACTAATTTGGATTTTTTTCTTTCAAATTTAAAGCACTTCATGATTATAAAACATTGTGACTATCTTTTTGGCATAACAATGACATGAGTGAAGAGTTCTGAGTACAGGGCTTTTATAAGGACATAATTGTGTTTGGCATAATACAAATTTGGGCAATAATAGTATTATAACATTAATATTATTAAAGATAAGATTGACCTACTGCTATAAACTTTAATTATTTGACAGAGAGAAACCATTAAAGAAAGTAGTACATGGAAAACATGCTTGCTGATAGTGTTCCTGTTAATACTTTTGTAAAATAACATATATTTCAATAAATTCTGAAGATGATACTCTTGCTTTTTAATTCAGAAATACACACAGCTTCTGTTCATTGTCAGTAGTTTTAAGCCATTTTAAAAATACAGAATGTGAAATATAAGGTACTTGTAGAAGATCATATTTAATGGTTTCTGATCTGAACAGTAATTATAGGTACATACCTTCATCTTTTATATTTATTCATATTTGGATTCCTACATCATGAAGTCACATTCAACACTAAAGAGATATCTTCCATGGCCATTCCTTCAAAGTGTGAATCTCAGAATTATAGATAAAACACTAGCTTCATTAAGTTAGTAGGACATTTCATATAATTCAAAAGCAAACAACAAACTTTAGATCAGGACTTCTTTAAAACTTCAGTTTCGCCATGCACAGTGGACTGTGCAACAGAAAGTGACTTGACCTTTCCACTTCTGGTTGATACTTCATCTGGAAAATGGAGTCGATGTAACCTAGTATGTTCAGGCTGCACAGCTAGCGGAAGAACTACTTTGTCACACAGCATGTTTTAAGAATGAACTGAGATCAACAAGATGTTGTAAGCCTCCCTGCTTACATAAAGAATTAACAGTGTTATTAAACATTATTCATAAACTCTAGGGGTTCAATTCAAGTCAAGGAGTGACAAACAGTAACAGTAAGTAAAGAAAAATTAAAATGATTGTGTTTATACTATAAATCATTTGTGAGCTGAAGGGCCCATCTGTGCTTATTTCTCAGAGGGAAAAACATTGCATTCATATACACAAAAAGAAAAACAGAAGAAAGAAAGATAAAGAATACAGGCTGTTTCTCTGGGATCGCGTGGATTTAAGAAAATGTTTATCAATGATCTGAATGATGGAAGAGTAAGCCTTCTTATTAGATTTTTCCCATAGCACATGTAGAAAGGAAGGAAGGGAAAAGTAACTCAAGGAGATTTTGACAAATAAAAATTGGCCGTCAACACAAGGTCAGAAGAGGGGAAGGACCCACCAAGAATCAGGTTCAGACTATCACTAGTCTGGTAGAAGATAGGAATGAGCACCATGAGTAGCCAGAACTAAAGTGAGGGCTTGCTATGGTTTGAGTCTTGACTCCCTCTCAAATCTCATGCTGTCATAGGTGGATGCATTGAGAGTACGTGAAGCAGTGATTAAGGGCGCGTAATTACTAAACCACTGCACAGGAATGATTGCTTCGGCGCCGCCCTAGTCCCGGTAATCTAAAAGACACTATTGAAGTTCCTTGTTACTTTTGCCATCATGTGGTGCCATAACTGTTTGTCTTCTGTGGCATCCTTTTGCCATGACTGCCACTTTGTCAGTCGCTCATGGACTGAAATCTCTATGAACTAAAAAAGACCCTTGCCCTTTAACTTTAGGTATCAGATATTTTCTTTCAGTAATGAAAGAAAAATAACTAACAAAGTCCTCATAGTAAGGTAAATGAGAGTTAGTAATACAGTGCTGCCATTGTGAAATACATGCTTACTGAATATTAAAACACACAATTTTAATAAGTAACATCATTGAATGGATGAAACGTAGATCCAACAAAAACGTGTAAAGATAATTTCAAATACACCCCCAAAAATGACAAGTTTAAAGAGAATTTTTACTACATAACATTTGTGTACTACTGTCACTCTCTTTGTTTCTTCTCCCTTTCCCTCTCCTTCTCCTCTTTCTCCTTCTCCTTCTCCTTCTCCTTCTCCTTCTCCTTCTCCTTCTCCTTCTTCTTCTTCTTCATTTCATCTTCTGGAGATCTTGCTATGTTTCCAATACTGGTTTAAACTCCTGAACTTACCAATTCTTTGGCTTAGTCTCCTGAAGAGCTGGGCCTACAGATGTATGCCATTACATTGTCATTATTCCAGTTTTGTGTGTACTATACCACCAGTGGCAGTGAACCTATGGCATGGATGTTATTGTGTTTATCTTTTAGGCCAAAAGATGTTAATATATGATGTGTTTTTCTAAACTAAAACCTCAGTATTTAAGTGTAACTGTAGAGGTGGCACAGTAAACCAGCGGGTTTTTGGATTGAAATTTGTGTGTTTGGTCTCTAAAAGCTTTGTAATTGCTGCACTATACCATGGGAAATCAACAAACTCAACAACTAATACTATGCTTTCTTTATACTCTTTAAATCGTAATATATCATGGACCTGTCAGTGATGAGTTTAGTTAAAATTCTTTGTGTATATACACATACATACACACACACATATAATCACAGTGTATGGTGTGACTTACACAACACATTCCACTTAACAGGAACCATCATAGTACAGTGTTACTTTACTTCTGGGCTTTTTGTTTTGATTTTTCTTCTTTAAAGTCCTAATTCTCATTCTAATATTTTGGTAGTTAATAAGACTATAAATGCTGGTGAGGGAGAAAGGAACCTTTCTCCACTGTTGGTGGGATTTTAGCCTTGTGCAACCATTGTGGAGATCAGTATGTGGAGATTCCTCAGAAAACTAGGATTAGAGGTCTCATTTGACCCTGCCATTCCCCTGCTAGCAATATACCCAAAGGAATTTAAAGAATCATATTATAAAGTCATATGTACACCCATGTTCATAGCAGCTCAGTTTGTGATAGCCCACTCTTGGAAACAACCCAGATGCCCATCAACTGGAGACTGGATAAAGATGTTTTTTTTTTTTTTAAATAAAATGGAATATCACTCTGCCATAAAGAATGACAAGTTTCATTCATTTACATGCAAATGGATCCATCTTGAGGATACACTAATAAGTGAAATAAATAGATTACAGATATGTAAATACCATATCTTTTTTCTGGTATGAAAAACCTGTAGATGTAAATGAGTTCTAGAATGTATGATAGATTTTGTAAACTGGGAAATATTCAATGGGAATGTGGTGGGGGAATGTAATGACAGGAAAGAATAAATATGATTTGGAAAGAAAAAAATAGTATGTATATAAGGGGTGGGGGGTTGTGGGTGGGTAAGGATATGGGTAAAAATGAGAATTAACCTGTGTTATATACTGGTACAAATTCCCCAGTGTTGAGTGTGATTGTGAATTGTATATAAAATCTACCAATAATGAACTGAATTTAAAAAATAATTAAGGCCATTCCCTTTTCAAATATTTGTCACATTTTTTACCTTTCATCTTTCTAGATGTCAGAAGTCTACTTTTTAGTCTAACTTTATAAAGAAGGCCTTTATTCACATTCCGTATTTTTGGTTATTCTATCTCAGTTTTCTAGGCTTGCTTGGCTTGTATTCACAGTTGATTTAAAAACCTTGTTCCCCCTTGGGTGTATATCCCTTTAAAATTTGCATCATGTGGGAAAGGTGAAGCAAATCAGAAGTGTAATACATTTCACATTTACACTGAAACATCCCAGGCAGAGGGTATGCCCTAGGCCTGCTTTGCCCAAGAAAGGCAAGCACAGCTTACTCTAGCCCTGACCCAAGGCCATCTCTACTATTTCATCCTTTAGTTGCTGTGTAAAGCCCTCCTTTACTTCTTCCTAGATGTCCCCTCCAAGAAGAATATATTATTATGTGACTATCTTACCACACATCTGGTGCTACTTTTCTGATTTGCATGTGGTTTTCTCATTATAATTTCAGTAACAGGTAACACAGGTACATGGTATTGTGCCAAGAGTCAAGGCCTCTCAAGGCTCATGTTTCACTTACATGTACTCTGCTAGTCCCTTTGTATATGTTTCAACTATGTCCTATTTGCTTTCACTTTTGCATTTCCAATAATGTACAAGTTACTCACTCAGTCTCTGCCTCATTATTTCAAATATTCACATTATTTTAAAGACATTTAAGTTTCTTAAAATCAGTGCCATAATGAACTCTCTTTCTAATAGATCTGTCTTCAGTACAGCACATTACTGGAGATTGACCTCAACCAGCAACTCTTTAAATTCCTAACATCCTGTACGAAAAAGTCTTCATTGTGATCATTTTCCTTGTCAGGTGAGTATTTTAAGCAATATTTCCAGACAGATATAATATTATTATCTGCATGTTGTCAAGTTAGTGAAGAGACACACCCTTCCCACATATTTTTTACATTTAGTTTAGTGTTATTGAAGATTAGTTCAACATTTTATAGTTTCTATTATCTTCCAGAATTCCTAACATTTTCCACAGCAGAAAAGCTAGGCTATTTTTTAGAAAATGCTTAGAATGACTTTAAACTTCTTTTTCTGGAGGTTGGCTGGGAGATCGAAGCCAGTATTGCCATTTTGTTTTCTCCAGTACTGGGAATTGAACAAAGGGCCTTTACATTGAGCTATGTCCCCAGCCCAGTTTTCTATTTTCTATCTTGAGACGATAGATTATCTACCACTAATTTACTGAGCTGCCCAAGTAGGAAGGAACTTGCATTCCTCATGCCTCAGCCCTCCTGAGTTCAAGAATTACAGATAATCACCACACTGGGCTATGGAAAGTATGTTTTAATTAGTGTTTTTATAGGTACTCTGGTCCGTATTTCAAACTATCTGACAATTTTATTTCAGTTTCCTGATATCTCCATTTGCTTATCCATGCATTTGTTATTTATTGAGTGCTCCCAGAGCCCTGGTTATGTGCTATTCAGTGAAAAATGGTATCATTTTTCTTGAGGATTTTATAATCTAATATAAAATGCAGCACAATTCTGAAGCTGTTTTTCCAATTTTTCTTCATTAACTTTCACTATACAGAGTCCTTAAAATGAAAAGCAGAATTGGAAATCTAATTGTATATTATGTGATTTTCATCTTATTTTTAAAAAGACAAATAGATTCAGATTCATCATGTATTTCTAATTGAAAGTATGTGTTCCCTAAAATTGCCATTTTTATAATCTTCTTGTTTAATTTCTAAGCTAGCAATCTGTTCACAATAAAAATCTTTCTCTAATTCATTGATGAGGCTGTTTTCCTGAATAACTACATTGAAGAGGAAACACCTTCTCTTTATCTCCTTGGTTTTCCTTTCCTCCTTTCATGCACTTCTTCCTATTTTCTTGGCTAATTGAAAGAATGATGTTTTTATATAAAATAGAAAATGGGATTGGTAGATAAAAAGAGTAAAAAACCCAGTCACATGCAGAATGATTGTTTGATTTTGTTGAAGTCTTTTTCTGTATCTAATGAGATAATCCTATGCGTTTTGTCCTTAATTCTGTTAATATAGTGCATTACATTTATCAATTTACCTATGTTGAACCATCCTTGCATTCCTGGGATGAATCCAACTTAGTCAGGGCACATGACCTTCTTGAGGATCCTGTGTTCAGTTTGCCAGTAGACTGGCCTGTAGTTCTCTTTTTTGGATGACTCTTTCCCTGCTTTTGGAGTAGAAAAGCCTAATTTCTTGTTTCATGTCTTCCATGCCCCACTGGTTGTTCAGGAGAGTGTTATTCAAGTTCCATGTGTTTATGAAGTTCTTGGAGTTTCTTATGGTATTAATCTCCAACTTCAAGGTGCTATGGTCTGACAGTATACAGGAGATAACTTTGCATTCAATTAAACAGGTTCTGTGAACTTACAGGTAGTCCATTTGGAGAATGACCCATATGTAGTTGAGAAGAATGTATATCCTGATTTTGTGGGGTGGAATGTTCTGTAGAAATCCAAGAAGTCCATTTGTTTACATGTTTTATAGACCAGCAAAAAGAAATTGAGCACATGAAGGATGAATGCTAATGGGCTGAAAACACTGCTCAGAATGGGACAGGTTGAGTCTCACAATGATGTGCAGATTCACAGCCACACCTGCTCACAACCCCCAGTCCTTGGTGTCAGAATAAATACACTGAATATTTTCACCAGAAAGAATGCCCACGAATGCAAGCTTTTCTTATTGCCATTCTAGTCTGACACACCAAAAAAGTTGCGACTGCTCAAAATAAGTCTCAAAGTTAGCTTCTCCGCACAGTTAGGCCCAGACTTCTCGTGGGAGCATCCAGTGAGGAGGAGGTTCGGGAAGTGGGAGCTGTTCCTAACGATGCTTATGGGCCTGCTTTTGTGGCACTGAGTTCTTCTAGAATTTGATAGTGATGATGATTGCGAAACTTTGTGGGAATTAAAAAAAAATTCCTGCTGAATCTTTACTCCTTATAAGTGTCAATTTCTTGGTATATGAATTAGATCTTGATAAATTTGTTATTTTGTAAAAAACACAGTTGAAGGTCTGAGAGCTGGCCCCTCAGCACAGAGCAAGGCAGCAACAGTAACTATTTACAGCCACTGGATTCTTTCCTATTCATCCATACTAAGAAAATCAACCTGGCGGTTTCATTGAAAAATGTCTTTCATAAAGTACTAAAATTATTTAGTAATGTCAACATCGTGTACATATATTTTTAACATTATGCTTTACAAAATGGGAAGTATGCATAAGGTACTTCTCTTGACTATTCACTGTACTCCTTGGGAATCACACTCTTTTAAAATTTTATTCTACTTTTGGGCCAGAGATTTAGCTCAGTGGTTGTAGCACCTGCCTAGCAAGCACAATGTCCCTGGTTTGATCCCCGATAACCACATACAATAATACTGGGTGTGGAGACTCACGCCCATCGGCAGTCAGTACCACATACCACAATGCCAGGCATGGTGACTCACACCTGTAATTCCCAGCACTCGGGAGGCAGAGGCGGGAGGATTGCTAGACTACTTAGTCTCAAAAAAAATCTACTTTTAATTGACCTAATAATTGTATAAAACTTTGAGATGCAATGTAGAGTTTGATGTATACAACATATAGTATAATGATTAAATGAAGATTATTAGTTTATTCATCAATTCAAACATAATTTCTTTGTGAAAGGATCCCATAAAATCTCTTCTAGCTGTTTTGAAATATGCAACTTACTATTGTTAATATTACCGTATGTTAAAATAGTGCAATAGCGTTTATTTCTCTTGTTGATAACATTGTACCTGGAAGTGTTATCTTGAGATGGTTTGAAGGGCAAGCTGATCTAGCTGCTGTAGCATAGAATCTAAGTTTTACTCAGAAAAAAAAACGCATTCACAAAGTACAGTTGTTTTGAATTGGCGGACATTTGGTCAGAAATGAACAAAGTGGCCCTTTTTGGATTTAATATTTTGATGTAGGATCTTGCCAAGTTACTAAGTTGTCCAGGTTGTCCTCAAATTTCAGATCCTTCTGCCTCATTTTTCAGACATGGCTCACCCCATATACTGAGTACGTTTCTGCCTATTTTTAATCTCAGTGAAAATTAAAAAAAAACCACTTTGTAAAATTAGTGCTACACTTCTCATTTGCTAACGACAAAAAGGAGACAGAAATATTCAATTTCTTGCTCACAGTAACAGATATTGCAGTACCAGATGACCTAGTTAAGGACTCAGCATTCTAATTCTAAACCACCTTAGCATTATTTTCCTTTACACATCTAAATAGAGCTATTCACACTATTTAGAGGAAAATTGCTTGTAAAACAAAGCAAATCTGTGAACACTTTTTCTGAACACTTTTCATTATTAGGAAATCACAAGTATACAAAAATGAATAATTTTCTATGTCTGATAGAGTATAAAATGCATATCTATCTATTCATCTATCCATCTATCTGTGCATATGCGAAAAATAACCAAGAGCTACAAATTTTGGAGAAAATTTAGAATCAGAACTTATATAGCTTGTATACAGATAAAACTAAAATTAGAAGTAAATTGCCAAATATAAGCTTCCATAGTATTAGAAACAGATAACATTTTTGTTATCAATTATTTACTAAGATTTCTCAATAAAATAATAATGAATAATTTTGTGCTATTGAAATGTAGATGAGGATAAAAGTTACAGTTATTGGAAATAGTATCAGTGTTACAGTAAACTTTTATAATTTTTGGATTTGTAGTTAAATTTTTTTTCATCTTTCTAAATGAGCTATGGACAATTGCAACTCCTAGAATTTTGTATTTTTGCCTCTGTTGAAATTATTTGCTCTGAATTTTAATTATACTTCTTATTTAATGAGAATACCTTTTAAAAAAATCTCTACTACTTAGCATAAAGAAAAAAGTAAAATAGCCAGGCATGGTGGCTCACACCTGTAATCCCAGCACTTGGGAGGCAGAGGCAGGAGGATTGCTGAGTTCGAGGCTTGTCTGGGCTACATAGTGAGCTCAGGGCCAGCCTGAAGTACAAAGTGAGACCCTGTCTCAAAAAAAAAAAAAGTAAAATAAAAGTTAATTCTTTTTGATGCATCCTTCATAAAAATAGTGTATCAAATCACTGAAAAACTATTATTTACTACTTTGGAATCATCATTTGTAATATTGTTTTCTTTTCTATACACATTTCCATTTGTGTCTCTTTTATCTTAATCTTTGACAAGGTTTGACTGTCATTTTAGACAATTTGGACATTAGAAGAGATTGGACATACTGAGGGCAACCTTCATTACCCATAAATCTCAGTTTCTTGTTAAGAGCTAATGAGTTCTTATAGTGTCCCTCTAATTATTAATCCTGTTCCACTTGAAAAAGAAAACATTTCTTCTTTTTAAATTTTGTTTCCTAAGTCTATGTTTCAGGGCATGAATTAATTTCTCCCTTCCTTTCTTTCTTTCTTTCTTTCTTTCTTTCTTTCTTTCTTTCTTTCTTTCTTTCTTTCTTTCTTTCTTTCTTTCTTTCTTTCTTTCTCTCTCTCTCTCTCTCTTTCTCTCTTTCTTTCTTTCTTTCTTTCTTTCTTTCTTTCTTTCTTTCTTTCTTTCTTTCTTTCTTTCTTTCTTTCTTTCTTTCTTTCTTTCTTTCTTTCTTTCTTTCTTTCTTTCTTTCTTTCTTTCTTTCTTCTTTCTAGAGCAGTAGTAGATACACTTACCATAGTTTCAATTTTGCTTTATTTTACTCTCTGGTGAGAGAAGGAGGAAGAATTACAATTTAGGTTATCAAAAATGCTGACCCAACTAATTTAGAAATATGATTGAAATCCTGCTTAGTTTTTTGTCACTTAGAGAATACTGTATATACTATTGAGCCTTGTTATGCCTCAGTTTCCTCATCTGCAGAGTAATTGTTGCACTTTCAGTTTATAATCATAGTTAAATTAGATTGTAAGTGCAAAGTGCTCAGCAAGTGACCTGACACATAATAAATGCTTAGCTCATAGTAGTCATAATGAGGAGAATGGATTAGTTCCTTTGGGGAATTTTTGTCCTCACCACCCATAATTTTCCTCCCCACTTACCATTTAATAGTTTGTTTATTTGTTTGTTTTTGTCACACTGGGAGCCAAATCCCAGGTTTTGTGCATGCTCTACAAGTGCTTCACTGCTGAGCTACATTCCCAACTTCTAAAGCAAAAGTTCTCTACATGGCAAAGCCTTATGTTTTCTCGCAACTGTGTAAAGACTTATGTCTCCTTTGTTTTTTGGTTAAATTATAGGTATTATAATAGATTTAAAATGTAAGAGAAGAAAAGCACAATAATATCTCAGAATAATAATGCAATTATTAAATTAGGAAAGAAGCAATCTTCTTAGTTAACTGGTAGATGCACTGACTATATAAATCTATGAAATAGCAATCTATTATAAAATGTCCAGAAAGATAAGGAAAAATATCAAATTCATTATAAAAGTATAGAACATAATTTATATAAAGAATGTTCAGAAAATCCATAAAAATTCTGAGAAATTATAAAAGAATACATTTAAATGGACAATAAATCAATGTTAATATAACAAAACAAAACAATTTAAACGCAGAAGTACTTTAGAAAATAAAAAGGAAGTAATGAAAACAAGATAGGAAAATTAGAGAATAATTTTTAGAGAATTAGAGAATAATACTTAATTCCCAAAAGAGGAGGGGTGGGGAGAGAGAGAAAGAGAGAGAGAGAGAGAGAGAGAGAGAGAGAGAGAGAGAGAGAGAGAGAGAGAGAGAGAGAGGGGGAGGGAGGGAGGGAGAGGGAGAGAAGATATTGTTACAGAGATGCTAAATTGAAAGTTTCCAAAATGAAGAATTTAAATGTCTGGGACATAGCTAACAACTATAAATTTAGTTCACTAAATCTACCAGGAACTTATCAGCTATGCCTGCTTTCTCCAGTTCCCAATTCACAAAGTTTTATTGTTAATCTGCCATCTTCAGACCTCTCTTCCACTTTTTTATAGCAAGTTTATATTCGTATCAGTAATAACATTTGTGTCTTTTCCTACTAGTTTAATTAGAACTCTTTTTATTTTCATTATTGTAAGAATCTCCAAGGGCTAATAGTGTAGAGCAAAATCCACAGTAAGGACTCAGACATGCTTATTGAATATGTGATTAAAGTTTTGAGCAACCAAAAAAATCAAATTCAGACAAAAATATGTACCGTGTCCACATCTTCAAAGTAATTCACTACTAGCATTATGTCTGTCCCAATGCTTTATGCTATAGACTTAATCTCATTTGTAAAATAATATTAATAGTAGATTAATGAGGCATTATTTAAAAATAAATTAGATGGTATTCATGAATTGCTACTCACAATCCTGAAGCCTGATATGTGGTTAATAAATGCTATTAAGTAGTTAATAAATGCTACTAACTCTCTTCCCATCTCATATTCTGGAGCTATAACACCATTACTAAGCATAGGAAAATCTTTCTTTAGTTTTCATTCATTGATTATTTCAAACCCTCCCTTTAAATTTAGCTATTGATATGTTCAGTATTTTCATGGCACTCTAAGGGATTCTCTCAACCTAGAAATGGTAATTTCAGTAAGACAAATATCTATTAAATTCATGCGTGTCATAAAATTTTTCAGTGACAAATTTTATGGTCTAGAATATTTTTAAGGTACAGATATTCTCAAGAGTTTACAAGTTAAGTTTTATCATTTATTGGAGCTCTGCGCTGTAGCTTGGAATAATCAGATTTTACAAATGAATTTAAGTACCCATATTTGTGTACTTATTTGTCTCATACATAAAAATTAATGACCAATTGTCTCCACCTTCTAAAGATTTGTGCTTAGTAACTAATACAATGAGCTGAAAGTTCTGCCCTTACAGTAGGGGGATTATTTAGCGGGCTGAAAAGGAAAAGGAGCATCATCAAATCCCACATTTGCTTAAAAAATAATTCTACCCATGCTGAGTGAAACTTCTGTACTTTTACATTATGCATAAATGGTCAGTGGAAGACAAAAGAAGGTAGAAGTGATTGAGTTAGAAAAAGGCCTAGAATTTTTTAAATTGAATTCTTTATTGGTACAATTTATATACATCTCACAATCACATATAACATTGGAGAATTTGTACCAGTATATGACACAAGTTAATTCTCATTTTTACCCATATCCCTACCCACCCACACCTCCCCACCCTCTTTATACATACTCTTTTATTTTCTTTCTGTATCATATTTATTCCTTCCCCTCATTACATTCCCACACCACATTTCCTATGGAAATTTCCCACTCTATAAAAGCTGTCATACTTTATAGAGCTCATTTGCATCTACAGGTGTTCATGTCAAAGGGAAGATCTGGAATTTGCCTATCTGTGATCTATTGATTTCACTTATTAGTATATCCTCCAGGTGTCTCCATTTGCACCTAAATGCATCGATCTTGTCATTCTTTATGGCAGAGTAATATTCCATTTTATAAAAGAAACCACATCTTCTTTATCTACTCTCCAGTTGATGGACATTTGGGTTGTTTCCAAGACTAAGCTATCACAAACTGAGCTGCTATGAATAAGGGTGTACATCTGTCTTTCCAATGTGATTTTTAAAATTCTTTTGGGTATATTCCTAGCAGGGGGATAGCAGGGTCAAATGGGACCCCTAGTCCTAGTTTTCTGAGAAATCTCCACATGGATCTCCACAATG
>PVIC010037697.1:0-17963 GCA_004025085.1 Thryonomys swinderianus | reverse complement strand
CCTGAGTTCGATCCCCAGTTACCACATATAATGCTGGGCGTGGTGGCTCACGCCTGTAATCCCAGCACTCGGGAGGCAGAGACGGGAGGATTGCTGAGTTCGCGGTGGCTTGCCTGGGCACCATAGTGAGTTCAGGGCCAGCCTGAACTACAAAGCAAGACCCTGTCTCCAAAAAGAAAAAAAAAAAAAAAAAAAATTTAGATAATAGGACCTCAGCAAAACATTTGCTATCTTTTGTTGAAGATACCTTTTGATAAAGAAGAAAAGAAGCCAATCACTAAATCCTTCAAAACTCTGTAGCATTTCAGAAAATAATATACATTTTCTAACACTGAAGATTGGTAAGACCAAATTATAACAAAAATTATTTCTTTTTTTAAAAACTCAGCTATTTTGGCTTTCACACAACTTCTTAGAGGGTGTTGCAGCATTTGAAACATGCTAAAAGCAAGTAGTCTCCCTGGGATTCAAAGTAAACATTTCTCCCCAGGCACCCAGGACTGTATGTCCAGTTCTTAGGGACCACTAGTGCTGCTGCAGATGGGACTTCACTCTGAGTGTCCTGCAAGAGGAAAAACAGGCGCAGGGCTTTCTTGGGCCTGAAGCTCCAGAAGCTCCTTTCCCTGGTGGAATGAAGGCACGAGAAGTCTGACACCATATTGCAGCAGTGTAGGACATTTCTGTCCTTCCTACTCTATGAGCCCAGACTAATTGGAAACTGTCTGGGAGTGTCTCTGCCTCCCAGCTCTGGTGAGTTCTAGTTCTTATTTCTGTGGCTCTTTGATGACAGGGGAGTTATCTTTCCCTAAAAACAGAGACATCCATTCCAAGGTCTATGAATGAAGAATCCCTCAGTGTGTGTATGTGTATGTGTGTGCATGTATGTGCTCACACGCATGTTTGTGTATGTCCTTACATTATTGTCCCCTCTCTATACACTGTGGTCTTGCTAGGGCTAGTCTACCAGGTGTCTATATAGGATACTTGTTCTGAAAATGACCCTGGCTAGGTTCCCTCAGGGACGGGTGCTCTTGACCCAGGAGGTAGCCTAAATCAGAGCACCCCTCAAAAGGCACTGTAGCCTTAGTCACAATAGGCAAGAGAGAGAAACCCCACATGTCTGTCCACTGATAAATGGATACAGAAAGTGTGACATGCACTTCTGTACTCACACAATGAAATATATTAGCATTTAAAACTGAGGTCCTGGGCTGGAGATTTAGCTCAGTGGTTCCGGCGCTTGCCTCTCAAACTTAAGGTCCTGAGTTTGATCCCCAGTAACCACATACAATGCTGGGCATGGTGACTCACACCCACCAGCAATCAATACCACGTACCACAGTGCCAGGCATGGTGGCTCACACCTGTAATCCCAGCACTCAGGAGGCAGAGACAGGAGGATTACTAAATTCAAGGCTTGCCTGGGCTCCATAGTGAGCTCAGGGCCAGCCTGAACTACAAAGTGAGAGAGACCCTGTCTCAAAAAAAAAAAAAAGATAAAAATGAGGTCCTGACATTTTTGATAATGTAAGTAAACTTGGAGAACATTATGGTATGTGAATTAAACCAGGTACAGAAAGATAATGTATAATTCCACTCAAATGTGCAGTGTAAAAAGTAACCAAACTCCCAGAAGCAGAGAGTGGAAGAACAGACATGGGGAAAGGGAAGATGATGGTGAAGGGGAACAGAAGTTCCATCACTCAAGAGCAATAAATTCTAGCTATCCAATGTACAACAGAATGGCAATTATCAATGATACTGCACTGTATATTTGAAATTCACTTATGGAGTCCACTTTAAGTGCTTTCACCACATCAAAAGGAAAACAAAAATTTCTCAAGTCATTGCTATGTGAGGGAATGTATTGTTCACTGGTTTGTAGTGATCATTTTACAGTGTAGGTGTACATTAATCATTACACCATATACCTTGCCTGTATATAATTTTTATTTATGAAAGTATAGCTAGAAAATAAGAAAAAAGAGGTAAATGGTAAAAAGAAGAGTCACAGGGTTTCTGGTATACAAATATAATGATGCTTTCATAAGCTCCTCTTTAAATTATCCCAGTAGCTCTGCAATGTAAGTGT
The DNA here is from genome assembly GCA_004025085.1 of Thryonomys swinderianus. Classification (NCBI taxonomy): domain Eukaryota; kingdom Metazoa; phylum Chordata; class Mammalia; order Rodentia; family Thryonomyidae; genus Thryonomys; species Thryonomys swinderianus. Next base: position 15,871 of record PVIC010037697.1, on the reverse strand, counting down.
TAGTTTCCACATCTTACAAATGAGGAAACTGAGTATCAGAGTAGTTAAGGAGTGCTCAACTACTCAGCGAATCATAATGTCATAAAAGCCCAGCTTTGATGAAAGAGACCAGCTTTCCAAATGTCAACTCATGTAATTAATATTTTAAAACACTATAAAGAGCATGATTATTTCCAACAAAGAATGTTTTCCTAGCCTTAGAGGTGATAGAGTTGGCAGTTCCCAACCAAGTGCATGAGAAAGTATAAAAGCTAACACTACATTTACAAAACAAATCCTAGTATTAGAACATTCCAGGAATGGAAGTGACCTAGCACAGACCTCCCCCATAAGGATGTATGTTAAAATGGGCATCCAGCATTGCATGCCTTTAGTTTCCTTTAGTTTGTCACTGGGACTCTCAAAATAACCCAGTTCTGCTGAATTATTCATTAAATCTAGACCATTTGCAAACTCCAGCTGAGTCTCAAATACTCACGGGTTACAGAAAAAAAGACATAGTGAAAGAATAAGTTGGGACTGAAAAGAATACACCACAATTGTTCCAGATAGTCCCTATTTGGAATTTATATGTTAGTTTTCCTTACCCGTTTCCTGGTCTTGTCTTTAAGGAATGGCTTGATGAGTGTGTAGAGAGCATGAATGTACCAGGGCTGGTTGACAAAATGGACTCCACCAAAGCGGGCAGGAAAGCTGTCCTAGAATAGAAAAAGCAAAAGGAACATCAGTGATGAGCATTCCAGGTCACATTGGATCAGCAAGATCGCACCGAGGGGGACAACTGTGTCCTGCTGATGGGCGATTTAGTTTCCTGCTAGAGAAAGCACTTCCTAAGTGCTATAATTTCCTCCTTTCCTCTTGTCTCTCTCCACTTGGACTCCACAATTTGAAAGCTGTGCACAGTATCAGAACTGTCTTTGGCTAGGTGGAGAGGGGAGTCAGAGTTCTTCATTGTCTTTAGTCAGTCCTGGCCTCAGTTCCCTCAGGCTCTAAGTTCTGATCTCTGTTTTCTCGCAGGTTCCCTTCTTGTCCTCCCACCTTCTAAAGATATCACATTATCATGACAATAGCTGAGTAAGTGACTGTCTAGGATTTCAAGTGATCTTAGGAGGCCAGGCTTTCTGAATTGAGCAGTCTAAAAACGTTCGCAAATTCTTCACGGGTTCTACAGCTATGTCTTCACTGTATGTGGGAGCACACAGTAGGTCTCAGAGAAACGTACTGGTTGATTGAAGGATCAGTGGATTCCCTTAATTGAATTATGTGAGCATCATTTTCTTCAGATCAACAAAGAAATATCAAGAAATATGACCCTGAAAAATGGCTTTGACATAGAAAATATTCAAAGGGAAATGGGCTTAGGGGTAGGTAACAAGGGGAAGGAAAAATATAATGGTAATAAAATGAGAAATAAAGCTTATGTATATGGGGGGGTTGTAGGGTGGGTAGGGGAATGGGAAAAATGAGAATTAAATTGTGTCATATACTCTTACCAATTCTCAATATTGGGTGTGATCATGTGTGTGTGTGTGTGTGTGTGTATGTACAAATAAAGATTCAAATTTTTTTAAAAAATGGTTTTGATTTTGGATTCCAGATAAGCATATGTGCTTCTGAGAGGCTGTGGACTAATTTGTACAAATTAGAACCATGAGACAAGGGACTCTGGCCATAAAGTCTCTCACTAGTCCTGAAGGACCACGTCCTGAGATCCTAATGAATGGCTTCAGCAAATTTGGTTCATCTCAGCTGATGGAAATAAAAAAAATGGAACATCTAAATGCTATGCAAATTGCCAAGTTTGCTGTCAATCAGTTACATTGCAAGAAACATCTCTGTAAAGTGTTGGCAAGGTGAGATGAAAGCAGAGGGAGCTAGCATTTCAGGCAGCAAGCAGCTCCTCGTGGGTGTGTGAAATGCCTTGCCTGGGCCATTTTTAGTAACAAGGAAAGAGGATTATTAACTTTTTTTCAGAACTCTGAGTCTACAGGATCTCTAGGAATTTTCCACAGTGAGACCTAGTTTCCAACATAAGTGCATGAAAGTATGCTAAACGGTTGACATTTAAAATTTTTTCAAATAATTTTGACTCTATACATTTTATAAAGTAGAAAATAACTAAATATCTTGAAGGCTACACTAGACAATTCCAAGAATATGTCCTTGTTTTTCAGTATATGTATTTTTTTCTGCTCGATTTACTTATTGTAGAAAACTTATTGGAATCATCAAGTATAGTGGTAGATATTGTTTATACTAATTGTACATATGTCATGATATTTCAGTATTCCTAGTACTATTTCAGAAATGCAAAAGTTCTTAATAATGTTGTCTTTTATACACATATTTCAGCAACCTAAAAATGTTTTTCGTTCCTCATAAAAAATGAACGCTTCTAGTTCTCAATCAAAAGAAAGAGATTGACAGAATAGATAAAGAAACAAAACTGAAGGTATGCAGCACACAAGAAACACATTTAATTTGAAAAAAATTCAGATTAAAAATCAAAAACTGGAAAATGTTTACCATATAGCAGGAATGTGGGAACAAAAAGAGTATCCTAATTTCAGAAAAAGTGAATTTTAAAATAAAACTGATCAGAAGAGACAAAGAAGGTCAGTATTTATTGCTTAAGGGAAAAATTTAACAAGAAGAGAAAACAATCACAATTATACACCAAAACCCTGCACACTCAACTTCATAAAACAAATACTACTAGACATGAAAATTCAGATAATCACCACACAATTGTAATGAGGGACGTCAATACCCCACTGTCATAAATAAACACATCATATAGAAAAGAATCAAAAAGACTAAAAATTGAACCAAACCTTTGAACAAATGGACTTAATAGATGTCTACAGACTATTCCATCCTGTAACAAAACACATTTTCTCAGCATGGAACTTTGTCAAAATAGACCACAAACTAGCCAATAAGGCATGCTTAAGTGTATGTAAAAGACTTGAGATTATCTTACACATATTATCAGGCTATAAAACAATGAAACTGGAAGTCAATGGCAACAGAAACCACAAAAATTATGCAAACACATGGAAATTAAATAATGCCCTCTTGTATAATCAGTGGGTCTCAGAATAAATTAAGGAAGAAATTAGGCAACTCCTACAATTAAATGATAATCCCAGTGCAACATACTGAAACCTATGAGACACAATAAAAGCAGCCCAAAAAGAGAAGTTTGTAGCTGTGAATCTCCACATCAGAAAAATAGCAAGCTCATATAAATAACCTTTTGATACACTTCAAGGTAATAGGAAACAAGAACAGTTTAGACCCAAACGTAGCATGAGGAAGGAAACTGTGAGGATTAGAACAAAAATAAGTGAATTTGAAACTAAGAAAGTACAAAGAATCAGCGAATCAAAGAGCTGATTCTTTGAAAAATTAAACCAATAGAAAAATCCTCAACCGGTTTTAGCAAAACAAGGAAAGAAAAGGCCCAAAGCCATTAAATTAAAAATGGACAAAGCAAAAATTACAAAATATTCTGCCAATATCTCGAAGATCATGAGTAACTTCTTAGAGAACCTGTATGCAAATAAAATTCAGGAGAAATGTATAGGAGCTCCAGTGGCACAATTGATCAGTGCCTTGTACTTATTCAGAAGAAAGAGATAGATTCTCAGATACATATAAACTACCAAAGCTGAATCAAGAAGATATAAAAAATCCTGAATAAGCCAATATCAGTCGATGAAATTAAGAATAAATTTAAAAACTGCCAACTAAGAAACTTCCAGGTCTAGAGACATTGAGGGCTGACTTCTATGAGAACTTTAGAAAAGACCTAACCACCAATATTCTTCAAACTCTTTAATAAAATAAAAAGTGAAACAGTGCTCCCAAAGTCATTCCAGGAAACAATTGTTAATCTGATTCCAAAAATGAAAAGGACACAACCAAAAAAGAAACTACAGGCTAGTCTCTAAAATAAACATTGATGCAAAAATTCTCAAAATGTTATTGGCTAATAGCTGGGTGTGGTGGCTCACATCTGTAATCTGAGCCCTCAGGAGGCAGAGGCAGGAGAATTGCTGAGTTTGAGGTTTACCCTGGGCTCCATAGTGAGCCCAGGGCCAGTCTGAACTGCAAAATGAAACCCTGTCTAAAAAAGAAATAAAAAAAAGAATATGAAAGATGATATTGGCAAATAGATTATAAAAAGTCATGAAAAAGATTATACCCCCTGATCAAGTAAACCTCATCCCAGGGAAGCAGAAATGATTTAACATAAGCAAATCAATAAATATAGACTTCATAAAGAGAAGCAAAGAAAAAAATCATATGATCACCTCAATAAATACAGAAAAGCATTTTATAAAATCTAACATCCATTCATGATGAAAGTGCTGAAGAAAATAGGTATAGAGAGTCTTTATCTCAATTTGATAAAGGTCATTTATGACAAACCAACAGCTGACATTTTAAATAATGAGAAACTGAAAGCCACCTGCCTTGGGCTTTTCTCCGTCAGAGGTCCCTGGAACTCTCTTCTCCAATGAGTGGTTAACAATTTTGCACCTTTGAATCTGGAATGAGTAGGGTCTTGTTGAGTCCTGAGATGCCTTCAAATAATTTTTCTTCTTGTCCCTCTACAAGGAAATTATTTTCTTTAATGATGCTACTCTCTAGCATCCATATCTCTTCTGCCTCAACTTTACGTATGGTTGTTTCTGAGCCAAACTTTCAGTTTTACTACTTTTTCTGCTCTTTTTGGTTCCCACTTCTGCCCATAAATCTGCCTAAAAGTAACCAGCCTGAATGTTGGGCTATCTTGAAATTTTCTTCTTCAGGTTAACTAGTCCTTAATCTCAGTTTCCTTCAAAATCTAGAACATGAGCAAAATGTACACAAGTTTTCTGCCAGAATAATATGCATGATCTCTATTCCAGATGCCAATGAATATAGTTCTTCATCCTAGCTGAAACTTCCTGAGCCTGGCCTTTACTATTTGCATTCCTATGAGAATTCTCATCATCTGAGCTCTGACCAGAATTACACATCAGGCACTGCTTATTCCATTTTAAAGATTTTCTAACGTTCATCTTCAAATCTCTTTAAACTCTTCCTGAAAATCATTTCCAAAGGCTTCTAAACCTCGTGGTCAAGTATAGTCACAACCCCGTTGTCATATATATATATAATAGAAACTAATATTTGTAATGTAACAGTTGTGAAAAGAGTATAGAAGACAGGACCTGAAAGATGTTCAAGGAAATAATGGCTGAAATATTCCAAGTTTAGCAAGACACGTTAACCTACAGAGTTGAGAAACCAAATGAATACCAAGTGGTATAAGTGCAGATAAATTGATGAAGACATATCATAATATATTTTTGAAAGCTATAGTCAGAATATTTAAGGTCCCCACAGAAAAATAACATCTGAGCCACAGGGGAAGAACAAATGGAATGACAACAAATTTCTCCACAGAAATCATGGAGGCCATAATGACATGGCAGAATATTTTTTTAGATACTGAAGAAAAGAAAAAGAAAAAGAAAGGGAATTGTGACTTCAAAATCCTATACCCAATAAAAATATCCTTCAGAAATGAAAGAGGAATCAAGAAACTCTAGGTGGAAAACAAAGACAATTTGTTTCCAGATCTTCCTTAAAAGAATAGATGAGGAAAGCTCTCTTAAATACAAAAGGGACATTAGGTCAACTGGAAGAAAGAAAGAAAACAGTAGGCAAAAATAAACATTAAATAGTAGAGGTTTTACTTTCCCTCTTAAGTCTTCTAAATTATGGTAGATATTTCAAGTTACTTTTGAAGCAAAAATTAAGGTACTCTAATGTGAATCAAGTGTATGTGGAAGAAATATTTCAGACAGTTATAAACGGAGGACAGGAAAGGAAGGCAAAGAAAAATCATACTTCTTTTTTTCTGAGGGGGCAGGGGTGTACCAGGGATCATACTCGGGACCTTGCACTTACTAGGCAGGCGCGATGCTACTAAGCTACAACCTTGGCCCTGAAGAGACACATTTCTATATTTCATTTATATTGGCAAAATGCTAACTTCAAAGGTTGAAATATTATGAATGTATAATGTAAGACATAGAGTAGCCATTTAAAAAATTACGCAAGTGGGTCAGGGATTTAGCTCAGTGGTTCCAGAGTTTGCCTGGCAAGAGTAAAGTCCCAAATTCGATTACTGGTAACCACACACCACAGTGCTGGCCGCGGTGGCCAATTCCTGTAATCCCAGCACTGGGGAGCCAGAGGCAGGAGGGTTGCTGTGAGTTCGAGGTTTGCCTGGGTTACATACTGAGCTCAGGGCCAGCCCGAACTACAAAGCAAGACCCTGTCTCAAGACAAAAACAAAAACAAAAAACAAAACAAAAAAAACACCCAAAAAATGCTAGTTCAGTAACACTACAAATACATCAAAGTATTATTGTAATAAGACAGGGAAGAAAAAAATACAGACAATAAGAAAAAAGAAAGAAAAACTCCTATTATAATCCAGAATGGGTGGTGCACCTAAAAATGTTTCATGATTTAGTAGAATTGTGCTATGTCTTTTTAAATGTTTTTTAAAGCCTGTTAGTCTAACCGCCAATCTGTTTATTATGAGATTTGATAAGGGTTCATAAAATAAATGAATTAATCCATTGCTGGCAAAAGTTAAAAAAATTAAAAGAAGGGCAGAAAAGAAAGAGAAATAAAAAGAACTGAGATGGGCTGTGTATGTGTACAAATATCCCAAACTGAATGGAATCATTATATACTACAACCATGTACAAATAAAAACTTCAAAAATTTTTAAAAAGAAAGAAAATGCATAAATGCAATGCAGAATAAATAGAAATAATAAAGTTTCATATGTAAACTATAACAAGATGAATAAATATTAAATGGTCAAATATATGAATTAAAATTAAGAGATTGGTAAAAAGGATTAGAAAACATGATTTACTATATGAGTCATTTAAAAGAAATTCACTTTAAATATAATAGCATATTCTGCAAGATACAGGATATAAAGCAAAAGCTGGAAAAATTGAAGAGATAAATTAACCAAAATTATTGTGTGAGATTTCAACATCCCTCTTTCAGCAATTAAAGGACTATTAGGAAAAAATTGGAAAGAAAATTATACAACTCAACAATACTATTAATCAATAGAATCTAATTGATATTTACCAATACACACAGAATGTATATCAAGGTATTTCTTATATTGGCATAAATAAAACCTTAACAGATTTAAAAGCAGTGTAGGTATACAAAATATATTCTCTATCTATAGTGCCATCAAGTTAGATATTCACAGAAAGATAACAGAAAAACTTGATAACAATTAGAAAATAAAGAACAAATCATAAACAGCCCATATATGAGTCAAAGGGCAAGTCTGAAGGGAAATTTTTAAAAATAAACAGAATGGAGGGAAAAATGAAACTAGGACATATCAAGTTAGTGGGGTACAGCTGAAGCACCATTGATAAGGATATCTGCAACACAAATTACATTTTTAATAAAGCTTTCATAAGTTTTAATAATCTAAGCACCTATGCCAAGAATATGGAGAAAAAATAAGCCCAAAACAAGCAAAGGAAAGGAAATAATAAAGATAAAAGTGAACCAAATGAAATTCAAAATGAAGAAAATGAATGTGACAAAGAGCTGATAATTTGAAAAGATCACTAAAATCAGGCAACATTATCAAGACTGACAAAATGAGATATTATAAATTACTGATATCAAAACCAAAACAGTGGCTATCATTACATACTCTGCAGACATTTTTTAAAAAGGAACTAACATAAGAGCTTTACATACATGTAGACGATGACTTGGAGGAAATGGACCAGTTACTCATGAAATGTAAAGTATGACAACTAACCCAAAATAAGATAGGTAATTTGACTGCTCCTATAATTACTACAAAAACCATATTTTTAATTTAAAAAGCTATCAAAAATAAAATTTCAGGCTCATGATTTCACTAGAGAATTTTGCTAGGGAAAAGGAAAAAATGAGAATCAAATATGTCAGGTACTGGTACAAACTCAATGTTGAATGTGCTTATAATGTATATATAAAATGTACCAATAAAATCAATTAAAAATAAAATTTTATAGAATCAACACTAATTGTACATTATGTCTTGGAGATAATAGAAAAAATACTTTCCAATTTATTTATGAAGCTGATATCCACAAAAGAGAAAATAATATAAAAGCTATAATTAAAAACCAAAATTATTCATGACTACCAATGAAAACTTTAACAAATTATCAGCAAAGTCCAGCAATTTATAAAAGGGAATCATATACTATGAACAAATGAGATTAATGAAATCAACATGCAATACTGATTTAATATTTGAAGATCAAAATAATCATATTAACCATATTTTCTGTTTTCTATGCATGACACTTTGTCTTCTGTGACCTTCTTGGCTAGGGAAGAATAGCCCAGTCAGTCTTGGGTTAGCTGATTCTCTGAGAGAGCAACTGACCAGCTGGGCAGCATGGGAGTGTCCCTTTCACAGACAAACCAAGCAATCCAGCACCCACACCAGCTGGCTCCTTTCTGAAGATATGTACTCCAGGGCACCATTTGGGTGCACCATAACATTAGGCCCAAACTAAAAAAAGGATAGTTGCTTCCCCAAACCAGGAGCCCACTGAAGTTATGCCAATCACACACCAGCGTAGGCGTCTTCTGTTTCTTTTCAATTCTTTTCCATGAAAAGAACAGTAGAAATCCTAATCCACATTTCCTTCAGGCCTCCTCTGCATCCCAATCTGTTTCCCATACAACCTCCTTCTGTGGCAAGGGATACTTCTTAATCCTAGAAATCAGCTAGTATAACATATTTTTTATTTCATGACTCTTATTTCTATGCCTTCTTATAATGTCTGATTTAGAGCAATCCATGATACTTTTGCAAAAGGAATCCATCATATTAGCAGATCAAAGAAGAAAAATCAAATGATCATATCAACTGATGCAGAAAAGCATTGATAAAATTCCATACCTAGTAATGATAAAAATTTTCAGAAGAATAGAAATTAAAATGAAATTACCTAACATTATTTAAAACCATTTGCCAAAATCCTAAAGCTGATGTTATACTTCATCATGACAAATTAAATGTTTTTCATCTAAGCTCAGGAAAAAAGTAAGTATATCTACAGTCTTCACTTTTACTGAAAATTCCATTCATATTGATTAGACAAGGAAAAAAGCCTATAGCTTGGAAGAGAAGAACTAAAGTAATCTTTGAAAATGACATATTGTCTAGGTAGAAACTTTAAGAAATCTATAAAGAAACCTGAAAAACAAATTATTTCATCAGTATTGCAGATTATAAGATAAACACAAGGGGCTGGAAATTTAGCTCAGTGGTTCCAGCACCTGCCTCACAAGTGCAAGGTCCTGAGTTCAATCGCCGGTAACCACATACAATGCTGGGCGTGGTGGCTCATGCCCACCAGCAATCAATACCACATACCACAGTGCTCAGTGTGGTGGTTCACGCCTGTAATCCCAACACTCGTAAGGCAGAGGCAGGAGGATTGCTGAGTTCGAGGTTTGCCTGGGCTACATAGTGAGCTCAGGGCCAGCCTGAACTACAAAGTGAGACCCTGTCTCAAAAAAAAAAAAAAAAAAAAAAAGAAAGATAAACATAAAAGTCAATTTTATAGTATAATTATATAACATATCTTACTAGCTAAGATTCCAATATTTAAAATATGTTAACACAATTGCTGAAACCAAATGAATAACTAAATACAAAGCTAATGCCCCTCACATTGATAATGCAATATGTATCAAAAGCCAAGGAAGATTATTTACAGATATTGATAGTATTATTCCAAAATTCATATAGAAAGATATAGGCTCTACAGCAGTTAAAATAAGTCTGAAAAATCAAAAATCACCCAATTTCAAATCTTATCATGTACTTGTAGTAATCAAGATTGTGTGATATTAATGCAGAAGAAGACATACAGATCAAGGAAACATAATAGGGGACCCACAAATAGAACCATACAAATATTTTAAGTAGTTTTTTTTTTGAGACAGGGTCTCACTTTGTAGTGCAGGCTGGCTCTGAGCTCACTATGTAGCCCAGGCAAGCCTCGAACTCAGCAATCCTCCTGTCTCTGCCTCCCGAGTGCTGGGATTACAGGCGTGAGCCACCACGCCCAGCTTCAAGTAATTTTTTGCTAAGTACAAAACCACTTTAATGAAGGCAAGACAGCCTTTCAACAAATAGTGCTGAAACAATGGAATATCAATCTGCAAAAAAAGTGAGCCCAAAAAAGTGAATAGATATATTTACCCTTCTAAAACATTTAGTAAAAAACATAATGGACACTTTTCAAGCTATAGGACTGGCAAAGAATTCTTAGATTTAACTCCAAAAGCATGATACATACAGTGAAAAATAATAATAAATTCCATAATGTCAAAATTAAAAACTTTTCCCTTATGGAAGTTCATGTGAAGTGGATAAGGAGAGAAACATTTTTCAATCATATTTCCAGCAAAGGACCAGTATGCAGAATATGTAATGAATTCTAGCACACAATAGTTTAAAAACAAGCAATCTAACCTGAACATAGACAAAAGACAAAGCACCAGCGCTCGGGAGGCAGAGACAGGAGGATTGCTGAGTTCACAGCGGCTTGCCTGGGCACCATAGTGAGCTCAGGGCCAGCCTGAACTACAAAGTGAGACCCTGTCTCCAAAAAGCAAAAAAAAAAAAAAAAAAAAAAAAAAGAAAAAGACAAAGCAATATTTTATTAAAAAATACACTGATGTTAAATGAGCACATGAGATGTTCAATATTATTATTAGTAAATTGAGGACTAAATCTATAATGAAATACCACACTGCACACCTGTCAGAAGACCTTAAAATAGTAACTTCAAAGGCTGGTGAGGATCTAGAAAAACTGGGCCCCATATGCTGATGGAGAATGCAATCGTGGTGCAGCCAATTTAAAGACAGCTTGGTGGTTTTCAAAGAAACTAGACATCCCACTGTTGTGCAAGCCAGCAATTGCATTCTGAGCATTTATCTGAAAAGTGAAAACTTATTGCTATGTTTGAGATCCAGGGTCTCCCATGGAAAGGCTCATGTGCTGAAGCTTTGTTACTGATGTGCCTTTGGAAGACGACTGGCCCACAGGGCACTAACTTTCCCAGTGGATTAACCCACTGACAGGCTCCTAATCTGATGGCATTAGTGCGAGGTGATGGAAGCAGGGAGTGCGAAAGGTGTGGATCCCGGGGGCTGTGAATTTGGGAAGTTTATCTGCTTCCGGGCCCTTTCCTCTCAAGATTTTTCCTTTCTGTTTCTTGGCCACCATAAACTGAGAAAATTTTCTTCACTGCACATTTCCTATGGTATCTCCTTCACTGCAGGACTAAAAGTGATGGAGCATGTGGTTGTAGACTGACGCCTATGAAACCAAGAGCCAAAATAAAAAGTAAATCCTTCCTTCTCTGAGGTGTTCAGGTATGAGGTATGATCAAATACAGTGAGTGTTTAAGTTTAAAAATTGCTATTACAGCGAAAGCCACGTTGCCATTATTCTCTCTCAAAACAGTATCCTTTTCTCTAAACACACTTACATGTCATCATTCTGGATACTCTCTGAAGCAGTTCATGTCTTAGTTGTGGTGTTATTGTTTCCTCAGTGTTCTCAGTTGATTAAAATGTATTGCTTTCTTGGTCATTTTGGTTTTACGGAACAATCAGAATTCATAGAGTGCCAGATCTGATCAATAAGGTGAATGGGAACACTCCATAATAGTTTATGGGCTGACTTTTCCACTGAATGCCACTCGGCAGCAGCATTCACTATAACTTTATCAGCCCTCATAAAGGGAGCAAAGAGGGCACAAAAGCTGGCCCATTGATGTTTATATATAGCAACTTTATTTAAAATATCTAAAAAGTGGAAACAGTCCCCCTGTCCTTTGATATGTGAACAACTAAGCAAATTGGTGCATTCATACCATGGAATACTACTCAGCAACTAAAAGAAAAACATTATTAATATATACAACAGCCAATGTGAATGTATGAGTTGTGCTGAATGACAAAAGCAAATCCCCTAACGTTACACACTGAGTCATTCCATTCATATCATATTATTGAAATGAAAATATTTCAGTAACAGAGCAGATGAGTGAGTGCTAGAGGTTAAGGTATGACAGTAGGAGTTGATGTACATGAATGTCACTCTTAAAGGATAATAAACAAAAGAAAGATGACATTTTCTACCTACGTGGGCATTAAAAAAAATAGAACAAAAAGAGCCACAAGATACTTTTCAAGACATTCTGCCTGAAGGACTGTTTGCTTCGGGAACTGCAGAAGTGTGAAGGGATCCTTGCAGTCCATCAGATATGCCCTCCATTTGCTTTTCAATGGCCACCCCACATTTCATTCCCATAAGGACACTGTGCAAGTAATACTCAGCGGCCTAGTGTTGTGTTTGATAAGAATTTAAAGTAGTAAATGCTGGCAAAAGCATTTCCTCTCTGTCTTTGACAATCAAATACAGATGTTACTGGTAGCAGTTGGCTCAGTTTCCTGCTGGATAATGGAGCCCTTACTAGTGCTATTTTCAAAGATTGGTAATGCCTGTAGGCGAACATACTTTACAACAAGATTCAAAACACATCTGAAATCAAAATCACATGGCTCCAGGAGGCTTGGGGCTACTTTGTGTTGGCTGCCCTTTCTCTTGTCTGTTCTTAGCTCTTCCCTCTGCTCTTTTCTGAAAACCATGACTGGACCGCTCAAATTTGCAAAATGAATCCCTTCATCTCCAAAGACTCCTCTGAAAATGCACTCAAACAACCAAAGAGAGAGGATGACTCAGGAGTTATCTTCTAAACCTCCAATCTCCTCCCCTTTAATAGAAGGAACGACTGATGGTTTTTCAGGGACTGGCAAGAGACATTCATACAATTGCATATTTGTAGATATGGAGTAGGACAAGGATGCAAATATGAAATGAGATTTTATACATTCTACTCATGAATGTCCTATGAATGACATTCATTTCCCACTGCAAAGCAAGCAGATAAAATATTATTTTCAGCAGGATGCAAGGGCTTCGCTGGTGTAAATGTCTTTTTAAAATGGTAGGTTTCTATGATACTGCCTAGAAGTCATTAATTTGGAAGTCACATATGCACCTATTGGTAAGGAAATGGAGAGCTCATCCAAGAGCAGTTACAGACCAAATGTTATATATTTATAGTTGATACATATATCAGTATCAAATATGAGAGACATGACAAAGAGAAAAGTGTTTATTAGGAAGACAGCAGGGCAATAATGACCTATGGATTCTTTTTGGAATATATTCTACTCAGGTATGGCCAACCTCAAACAAGCGATACTAACATAGCATTGCCTCAAGGTTAGGGAAGACTTGGCTTTTTGCAGTGGGTTCAGATCAGTGGATGCCAAAGGTACAGTTCTCTTTGTTTCTTCGAGCAGGTCTAACATTGTCATGACTGTTCTAATAAGCAAGACTGGCTTTCTGCCAAACAGGCTCAGCCAACAGAGAAGGCTCTGGGCTTTCCCTGGCTGCAAATTAAACGATATTCTTTGCCTGCTCATTTCATCTTCAGTTCTGTGGATAAGCGGTTGTTAAGTCCTTGTTATGAGTAAAATGCAAAAGATGCAGATTTTATAGGACTTCCATCATTTCATTATCCAGGGGGAGAGACAGACATGACAAAGCTTTGTTTCAAGAAACACAGTGTTCAGAGTTGGTTGCTCCTTAGAGAAGGGCTAATAAATAACACAGCTAACAGGGTGTGAAGATCAGGGGAATCCTGAATGTCCCACAGAAGCCATATTTTAAAAAGCAGATTAAAACTGGGTGTGATGGCTCACGCCTGTAATCCCAGCACTCAAGAGTCAGAGACAGGAGGATTGCTGAGTTTCAGGCTTGCCTGGGCTACATAGTGAGCTCAGGGTCAGCCTGAACTACAAAGAGAGACCCTGTCTCAAAAAAAAAAAAAAGCAGATTAAAAAGCCAGCAAAAGATTTCGTGATGAATAAATACATATTACTATGTTTGAGACTCTTGATATGCCAACAGAAGTCCCTACATTTTATGTACTGCATCCTCCACTTTCCTTCAAGAATAAGCTTACAGATTATATTTACTTGAAAATAAAACATAGGAAAAGGAAAGAGGGAGGAAAATTGGGGGAGAGACAGGAGGAAAGAGAGACAAAGAGATGAAAATTATCTGGTGGTTCATACCTGCCAAATGTTTGCCAAGAAAACAGAAAATATAACTTATTTAAAATCTTGATCACAAACAAGATCTGCTTTGTGCCTGGTGGGGAGTCCTTTAGTGTGAGAAAACAAAGATAATCTTGATTGCTTCTTTTATATCTTACTTAATAAAGAGCTGCAACCCCTCCTGGCTCCGGCAACCCCACTGCCGGACAGGTGGGAGGACCAGAAGGTGACTGCTACTCAGGCTGGTTGGTAGAAAGCACAAAGTGCAAATCCATGATGCCTGATCATTCATGAGTCAGCAGAACTGAGCCCAAGTAAAGGAAACTTAATCCATAAGAATCATTTCCAGCCTCTCTAACCACAGCAACATTAAGAGGGATTTATATTTGACTATTAAAAAGCTAATACATTATGGTTAGTATTCAATACTTCATCTTCATTCAAATTTCCCTCAGGGCTACTAAGTGGTAAATAGATGACAGTTGCTTGTTATTTAAAAGCCAATTCATGGAGAAACTCAGATCACTTGAATTGCTGATTTGTAGAGGAAATCGATGCCACAAGAGACAGTATGCTTCATGTGATTCAGCCCGCCCATCAATGCTTAAACTCAAAAAATTCTGGTGCTCTTAGAGAAGGAAGCAGAGAAGAAGGAACACAGAGATCACTCAGTGCAAAACATTTTGCCTGATGTTAAGTTTTAATTTACTAAACAAATGTATTTGGTCTGTAATAAGCAACTATAATAATGGCTTAATAATAAGTGAAAACAGACCAGCAGCTCCGGGCCCGCCATGCCGTGCTTCCAGCAGACTGAGGAACGTGCGGCGGGCGGACCGGACCCAGCAGCTCCGGGCCCACCGTGCCGTGTTTCCAGCGGACTGGGGAACGAACAGCGGACGGACCAGACCCAGCAGCTCCGGGGCCGCCGTGCCGTGCTTCCAGCAGACTGAGGAACGTGCGGTGGGCGAACCGGACCCAGCAGCTCCGGGCCCGCAGAGCCGAGTTTCCAGCGGACTGAGGGACCAGCCGCGGGCGGACCGGATCCAGCGGATTCGGCCCCACCATGCCTTGCTTCCGGCGGACTGAGGGAGCAGCACTCGGACCCAGCTGCAGCGTGCAGTCCATTTCCAGTGGACTGAAGGCCGCCCAACAGCCCACTGTATCCCAGAGCTGTGCAGTGAAGAGTCACACATAGAGGTAACTCATAAGTTCAAAGTATCCAGTATAGAATCTAACAAACCTTTTTTTGTCTTATTTACTGTGTTTAATACTGATATTGGCATTTATTGTATTATGGTAACAAACATGATGTGATTGTTCTGCTCAAATACCAACCATGATGTGTCAGGAGTGAGAACTCTCAAGGGTTATTACAGATTCAAGGAGGACCCCCCTGGAAAGTGCTGCTTCCAAAGGGCCCCAGATAATAGAAAGAGACCTGCAACAAACATTGTCCTGTCATCAGTCAAAGAAGAGCATTAAAAACAAAGAAAGAGTAGAAATGGGAAAATACACAAAAAACCAGACACAAAGATCACCACCACAGGGAAATTCAGAGAAAAGGGAAATAGGGCAAACTGAAACTCAAACACCA
>PVIC010037696.1:0-17955 GCA_004025085.1 Thryonomys swinderianus | reverse complement strand
TTAGGACTGATGTTTCTAGAGTAAATTAGGAGAGGGTTTTTTTTTTTTTTGCACTGGGATCAAACCTAGGACCTCACACATTCTAGGCAACTGTGCTACCACTGAGCTACCTCCCCAGCTCTATATTTTTTTTGAGACAAGGTCTCCTTATGTGCCTAGGCTGGCCTTAAACACTGCTCAGTTGTGAGGGTTAAAAATAAAAAAAAACATGTGCCGGGTGTGGTGGCTCATGCCTGTAATCCCAGCACCCGGGAGGCAGAGACAGGATTGCTGAGTTCGAGGCTTGCCTGGGCTACATAGTGAGCTCAGAGCTAGCCTGAACTACAAAGCAAGACCCTGTCTCAAAAAAAAAAAAAAAATAAATAAATAAACCAGGAAAAAGGGGCGTGTTTACAATAAATTGCCATCCAATGGTATTTAGTTGCTGACCTTTGCATATTTTATGTCTGATAGTTCCTTAAATAATAACAGATTTTCTTGAGGTATTGCTGTTAATCTGAGTCTGGATTATCAGTGATTGGCTTTCTCAGCCCCAGGACCAGTGTTGAGTACCTCAAGATTTTCCTAAAGATGGATTTTGGTAAATTATTGTACTGTATCACCTACAAAAATGTTTCTGTTCCTCCAGTTGATCCAATGGAAAGTGACACATATTTAACAATTCTAAAATGAGTTTAACCTCATAGTTTCATATTCTCTGCTTAATTTCAGAAGGACCTATTGCTTACAGTAAAAAAACATTTTTTAGAAGTTGAGGATTTCTTTGTTCTTTTGGGGGACAGGGTCTCTTGGTGAACATTTTGCCTTAGCCTTCCTTGTGTGGGGATTACAAGCATGTGCCACCACACCTGGCTCAATTTTTTGTTTTAAATTCAAATATAATCAAATTTAACATAGCGTATGTAATACAGCCCCCCCCCCCATATAGTTTAGGTTGGACTTCACCTTGCTCTGTTACCCAACCTGGCTTTGAACTCCAAGCGACCCTCCTGCCTCAGCTTCCTCAGTGCTGAGATCACAGGCATGTGCCACAATGCCCAGCTAGTTGGTCCTATTTTTATAAGATTCTACTGTGTAGTTAATATGATGAAAAGTTTGGACTCTGGGTAGTAGGGTTTTTGGTGACCATTTCTTTTTCCTTTTTAGTTCTATTTTATTTAGTTTTGTTTTTAATGACCAAGTATTAGTTTTACAAAGTTCTCTGTAAGAACTGAATACTCTTGGGTCGTAGCCTCTTGGGTAGCAAGCGGTTGTGAAGGGGAGCCATCTGGCACCCCAGCTGGCTCCAGAGTGCTCTTTCCCACGGCACTATTCCCTGCTGTTGGCACTTTGGTGTCTCCCCCAGACTCAGTGGTGATCAGCTTGCGAGTCACCACCAGCCACAGACAAGAAGGTGCTGACACGGACGTGGTGCACAGGTCACTCCATGTTGTCAGGGTGCGTGGCGAATGGCCTGGGCCTGCTGCGGGCTCTGGAGTGTCTAATGGGACTGACGGCTGCCTCTGATGCTGACTCTGTTCTGCGCAGTATGTGACCCCAGAAAACTTCCTTGCGGTGCTGAGAGGGGACGAAGAAGCGGTGAAAGGCAAAGGGTCTGGAAAAGTCCTGAAGAGGTAAGGTCAGGAGGGCAGCCCAGCACTGATTTCGACTCCTTGTTCCTGTGTTCCCCTGTGAGAAATCACAGCGGGGGCTTCATGCGCCTAGGACGCTAGGGGGCGTCTGCCATGGGGGCGACGTTTCCTCAGCTTCTCTTGACAGCCTATTGCTGTGCTTATTTTTCTTTCTTTTTTTCTTTTTGGGCACAGTACTAGGGATTTAACTCAGAGGCTTTGCATGGAACGACACCTCCGGCCCTGTTTCTTTTTTTTATTTTGAGACAGGATCTCATTAGGTTGCCCAGACTAGTTTCGAGCTTACAATCCTCTTGCCTTGGGCTTCTTCGGTCATTTCAGACCGAGTGTTGAGATGCCAGGCTTGTGCCACCACACCTGGCTTTCTCTCACTATTCCTAATAAATATTCCCTCTCACTTAAGCCACCGTTCTTTGTTGCTTTTGGAGCTCTGGTCTGTCCTGTGGCTGAGGAGGCTCACCAAGACAGGTGGGAGTCCCCGCGGGGTCAGGGTGTGGGGCCCCCCTGCTACCCACCTGACGTGCACAGGTTGGGGAAACCAACCTGTGTTCGTTCTTCTGGTTCCAGAAGGCTCACGGCTTCCTATTTCCCAAGGAGCCCAAGACTCTTTCTCATAAGCCGAAAGGGGGCCTGGGCTCGGGCTGAGCTTTTGCTTGTTAGAGCAGAGCGGGATGTCTTGTGAGTCTCTGCAGCTGAAGCTCCGTGCTTCTGTTGGGGCCCCGGGGAGCAGGGGGAGGAGACGTGTAGGGCTGCTTGGCCGTGTGTCCTGCCTCCCTACTCACTGGGGGTGACCCGGCTGGAGAGAGTTGTGGTCGGACACGAAGCTCAATTTCCAAGGACACCCCTGTGACTACTGCCCAGACCCTACCAGGCTGGTGAAGGGTGCCAGTCAGCGGCCTCCTCCTCCCGGCTCACAGTGTTGGGGGCTGGGCCGGGGCTCGTGGTGCTGAATCATGCTCGGGGAAGAGTGAGGGGGCCACATCCATGGGCCTGTGTTCCTCCCCGACCCTTGTGCGACAACCATACTCTTCAAACTTAACTTTTTGATGAGAGCAGCTTTTTTCAGAGAAATGGAAATTGAGATAGGGGTTGGCACCCTTTCTCTTCTCTCCCAACAGCGGCCCCCGAGATCACGTGTTCATTTATTTCACTGACCATGGAGCACCTGGATTACTGGCTTTTCCTAATGATGATGTGAGTTTTATTTCTAACGTGTGTGTGTGTGTGTGCGCAGGCGCCTGTACACACACATGCTGGGAACTGAACTCAGGGCTTTGCACATGCTAGGCCAGTACTATACTACTGAGTTATGCCCCTGGCCATTACCAGTTTAAAGGCAAACTTTGAAAACAGAAAACAAAGGCTGTATGCTGAAATTAATCCTGGGGTGTGCGTTTCCTAGGGTCCCACTGCAGGTCTGTGCACGTGGCAGGTGTGTGTGGGGGCCATAGCAGCTTCAAGTCTTGTCGAGAACGTCTAGCTAGTGTCCCCCACACAACGCAGCCTCGGGAGGTGTCTCAGGCCCGACGGATCACACTGGACACCTCACCCAGGGCAGTCGATGGGGCAGGGCGCTTTCTTCCCTTCTTAAATATGTGCATAGACTTTAGAGCTGATGGTCTGGGGATTTTCCCGTTCACCAGGATGACATGTAGGGGTTGATGGACAAGAATTTAGTGTCTGGTGATGGCTTGTCGTGCGGAGGCTTTGTTGGGGTGTCTGTCCTGGGTGTTGAAGTTTTTTCCTTCCAGCTCCATGTCAAGGACCTGAACAAGACTATCCGTTACATGTACAAGCACCAAATGTATCAGAAGGTAATGGCAGCCATTGGGGGACACGTGAGGGGCAGTGGCAGCGCAGCCCCAGTCACACCCCGTGACCTGCCCTCTGGCCGATGCCTGGGTTTCCTGAAAAGGGATCTTTCCGAGTGCTGACTCTTGGCGTCCTGGCATTAATGTTTTGCGACTGCAGGGCCTTAGCTCTTTGATCCGAATCATAGAGAGCTTGTCACCCAGGATGACCTCGCCCCTGGGCCCAGCATCCGGGGAGGGGCTGCCACAGACAAGTCTGTGGGCCACACAGGAGATGGTGGGTCCTAAGACGGTCCCCGGTTTTGGGCCATTGGGGAGGACCATCCCCAACCCTAGCCTTATTATTTCATTTCCACTCTGGTCCTCTCATCTCTCCGGCACCCTTTTCAGAAACCATGGAGGGTGAGGTATCCGAAACAGTAACGCAGAAAGATGGAACTTCTCCTTGTCTTGGGTGGTACAACAGGTGCTAAGTAGGTTATCCTACACCACTAGGTCACTTTATCCCGCAAGCAGTGCAGACATTTGACTCCTTATCCAGTGGCTTCCAGAGCCCCTGGCAACAGCCTCTTTAGTCTCCCTAAAGCCAAGATGGAAGGCTCCAGCGGGGATGGCGGGAGTGGCCGAGCCCCAGACGTCTGCGGGCTGGCAGGGCTCACCTGTCTCTCCTGCCTGGCAGATGGTGTTCTACATCGAAGCCTGCGAGTCTGGCTCCATGATGAACCACCTGCCCCAGGACATCAACGGTAGGTGTGAGATGGGGTGATCAGTCGTCTTCGGACCCTGCTGATGGGAAGGAAGCAAGTGCTCCGTGCAGCTGGGCCATCCGGGCACCTGGGGTGCAGACGTGGGACGTGCTCTGTGTTGTGGCCCATTGGCTTCCTCTGCTCCGTCCGATTAGTATCAGGGAAGAGAGACTCTGGCACGAACTCCACACTAGATTTCCAGGTTCTAGCAAAGTTCTTACGTCCCAAATCACGTGGGCTGGAACAGCATGGCCCTTCAGATATGTTGGTCATTGACTGTCTGGTCTCTCATCCAAGTACTAACTGTTGTATGACTGCTGCCGGGTGTGACTCACCACACCTGGTATTGTGGTATGTGGTTACCGGGGACTGAACCAGGAACCTTGAGCTTGCCAGGAAGGCACCAGAACCACTGAATCTCTGGCCCTTCTTCTCTTCTTCCATATCTAATTTCAGACAAGTTGCGATGCTGTTTGGACAGGGCTGGTCCCAGTGGCACCCACCGGTCCCCCTCCCCGCCCTGTGCTGTGTAGGTGGCAGGCTGTGAGCACATGAGGGGAGAAGGAAGGGCCCAGCTTCCTGTGTAGTGCCCGGCGGGGCACCGAATGTCTCAAAGATCCCTTTAAACCCTCACAGTTTATGCAACCACTGCCTCCAACCCCCGGGAGTCGTCCTATGCCTGCTACTATGACGAGCAGAGGTCCACGTACCTGGGCGACTGGTACAGCGTCAACTGGATGGAGGACTCGGACATGGTGAGTCCTCGGGGGCCCCGCCAGCCAGGCCAGGCTCGGGTCCCCGCGGGCCCTCACACGTGTCCTCTCACAGGAGGATCTGAGCAAGGAGACGCTCCACAAGCAGTACCAGCTGGTGAAGTCCCACACCAACACCAGCCACGTCATGCAGTACGGGAACAAGGTGAGCGGCCTCCGCGCACGCCTGTCTCATTCCAAGCTGCAGCTCCTTGCTCTTACCTTTTGGATAAATCAGCTTCCACCTGCCTCTGCCTAAATCCAAAGGGGGCGGGGTGTCCGGTGCGCAGGCGCGGAAGGGCTGCCTTGACTGCGAGCAGCGTGGCTCAGCCAACCAACCGCTGGAGCCGACCTCACGTCTTCAGCTGCGACCCAGGCCCTTCAATGCGCCTAAAACACGGCAGCGAGCGAAGCTTTCTGCGCATGCACTGGACACAGAGTACGCCCCTCTGTCTGGTCCTCCCATCTGACCCGATTTTTTTCTCTTTCCAGTCCATCTCCGCCATGAAAGTGATACAGTTTCAAGGGGTGAAGCACAAAGCCAGTGCTCCGATCTCTGTGCCTCCGATCACACGTGTGGACCTCACCCCGGGCCCGGAAGTGCCCCTGCAGATCATGAAAAGGAAATTGATGAGCACCAACGACTTGAAGAAGTCCCAGACTCTCCTCAAGCAGATCCAGCAGCATCTGGATGTAAGTGGTGCTCAGTCCTCGGCAGGGCCGTGCCAGCGGAGGTGGGCAGTGAGCATGAGTGGAGGCCTGCCTGCTGCCCGGTGGTGTCGGTGTTGCTCAGCCAGGTGGCAGAACTGGCCACCCCTCCTCCCGCGTGGGTGTAGCTGATAAAGGAAACTGACCTCCGTGGTGTGTGGAAAGAGAACACGCAGACGCCTCTGGCCTCTTCCGTGTAAGGGGCAAAGGACCGGGAGCCCCTCTTTAAATCCTGCTATGGCTGTGGCGTGTAGATGGTCTCATATTTCTCACTGTGTTGCTGAGGATTCATTTTTGTTGTGCTGCTTGTTGAGTTGTGAGCTAATTGTAGTTTGTTTTTGTTTGTTTGTTTATGTTTGTTTATCTATCTGATGCTGGGGATCGAACTCGGGTCCTTGTGGTTCCAAGGTAGGCTAAATTGAGCCAAATTCTAGCCCTGATTGTATTTTTTTAAAGACCCAATCCACAAAGAATTTTTGCTGTCTCAAGCAGCTGTGATTGCAGAAGCTCCTCACAGATGCACCGCTGTGCTCAGCGCTATGTGCTCCGCAGCAGCTCGTCTTGGGCTTGACACTGGCAGGATTATTTCTCAGATGAGAGCTGGGTGCCCGGCAGAAGGGCTGCCTCTTCCTTCAGCAGCAGAGCTGTGTTAACACTTGTCCTATTGTTAGCACAGCAGGGTGCTTAATGTGTTGAAATCTGGCCTGGATTTTCTAGGAAAGACAAAAACAAAACGAAAAAACTGTGTGTTTAGATGCATAGATCTAATGAGTCCCCAGAAGGGAGGGGCTTCTGTGTGTCAGTCTATGGATCCAGGACATGTTCATATATTTTTCTTGTTGCTTTTATTTTGCTTTGTTTTAGGTTTTTATTTTTATTTTTTTAAAGACAGGGTCTTGCTTTGCAGTTCAGACTGGCCCTGAGCTCACTATGTAGCCCAGGCAAGCCTTGAACTCAGTAATCCTCCTGTCTCTGCCTCACAAGTGCTGGGATTATAGGCGTGAACCACCATGCCTGGCTCTCTTTGATAGTTCTTATAAATTGAACTAGAGTTTCTTCCTTCCTTCCTTCCTTCCTTCCTTCCTTCCTTCCTTCCTTCCTTCCTTCCTTCCTTCCTTCCTTCCTCCCTCCCTCCCTCTCTTTCTTTCTTTCAGCCAAAACTCTCCTTTTAATCTATTTCATTTACATCAGACCAAGAGGCAATGGAAAATATTTTGTCTTATTTTCCCCATTTGAAATAGTTAAACAATCCCATAGCTATTGTGAAACTTAGCATTCTCTGCTCTTGCATTTCTTTATCCTTGTCTTCAGTCATAAACCCCTGGATGTCTTGGCCCAGGTTTCATTGTCTGTTAGTCAAGGGCCAAATCCAGAAATTCTGAAGCATAAGTTTCTTGTGTTCGTTTGGACAACTGTGTAAATCATACAAGGTTTCTCTGGTATCTGTTTAAAATTTGAAAATTATTTCCAAGCCAGGGTGCTTCTTACAGGATTTGACTTTCCTGGGAACTGTTGCATCACTACATTCTTGTGCAACTAAAGAATTTCAGCAGAAAATATAAACTGAGATTTAAAAGAAAAAAAACCCTGAACTCATTCTGCAGGAACCTTGTGTTTGTGTATTCAATAACCATCTCCACAGCTGAGACTCTGATAAGGAGAGAGAGGCCTTGTTGCCTGGTTTGCTCATCTGTTAGGCCTGACATCATGGGAGACAGCTGGATTCTCTCTCTCTCTCTCCCTTTCTCTCTCTATGGTACCACCGGGGTTTGAACTTAGGACCTTGTGCTTGCCAGCCAGGTGTGGTGCCACTGAGCTAACTCCCTGGCCTGATAGCCAGATTCTTGTGTCTTTCCTGGGTTTACTCTGCGGGTCTCTGATGGTTCGTCTGAAGCATCAGAAGAGAATCCAGCCTTGCACAAACGTAGGCTTGAGGAAGGAAGGCGTCGGGATGCTGGAGGGCTCTCGTGGCCCTGTGGTTCAGGCCTTGTGTGCATCTGTGTGGTTGAGACGTGAAAGACACAGACTCCACAGTGTGAAGCAGTGTCCCGTTTGGGAGGACGTTAGTTATCTGGGAGGACAGCGAAGCCCCTTTGTGCCCTCTGCCTAACACGGATGGTTTCTTGAGGCAGCAGAGGTGCCCTGCAGCATCGTGGCTGTCTGCCCTGGGCTTGAGTTCTGCAGCTGTAGACGTTTCCGCTGTGCTAGGAGACCCTAGAGGACATGGTGTCACCGCTGCCACAGAAGCCTCGTGCACACTTCTGCTTTCTTCAGAACACTTGTTATTGGCGTCTCTTTTAACCCCCGCGGGGACGACGGGAAGACGAGTCTGTACTCGTGCTTATGAGCGCCTCAGGGGCCCCGGAAGCTGCCCTGAGTGCACCTATCTTGAAAAGCTGTTTCTCTGCAGGTTCGGCACCTCATGGAGAAGGCGGTCCGCAAGATCACCTTCCTGGTGGCCAAGTCCGAGGCAGAGACCGAGAGGCTTCTGTCGGAGCAAGCCGAGCTCACGGAGCACGACTGCTACAAGGAGGCCGTGACGCACTTCCGCACGCGCTGCTTCAACTGGCACTCGTCCACGGTGAGGGGGAGCGGTCCCGCCCCCGAGCCCACAGGGCTGTGGACACAGCGGGCTCGTTTCCGGGGTCTTAGCTGGAGAAGAGAGGAATACGGGGGCCCAAGTCCATGACTGATCTCGCCCCAGAGAGGGAGTGGGGGAGTCTCCAGGGCCATGAGTACAAGCTCCCACGAGCACTAGCTTTGAAGGGCGCTTATTTTTCTTTACAGCAGTCCCTGCTGGACCCACCCACTTCCCGTGAGCTTCATGTGTATCCCCCTGCTGGGGCCCCTGGGAACCCCCCTCACAAATATGACTGAAGTCAGTGGAAGAGAGAGAGTGAAGTTTCTGCAGAAGATAGAAAGTCAGAGTTAACCGGTGTCTGAAAAGCCTGGCGCCCATTTTTCTACGGGACGCTTGGACCCCGCTAGGGAATGTTGGCAGACTGGCTGCAGACCAAGCCCTGTCCAAACTCTTCTTCCCTCTTAGCTGGTTTTTGTGTATCAGGTTTCACCAGGCCTTGGCCAGGCTCTGCAGGACCCTTGTCCAGGGCTGCTTTCACACTGCGGCAGGACAGACAGCTACATTTCACCCTGCCTTTCTCTCCTGCCATCTGGAATTACTTAAAACGAATCTTCTTCCTCATGGTTGTTCCCAAGCGCCTCCAAAGCCCTCTTAAGAAAAACATCGCTGGTTATTTTAGTCCCACCCAGTGTGATCCAGCTTGGGGTCCACATACCGTCCACTCTCCTGCTCTGTGTGGCTGTCCCAGAATGAAGGCAGAGTCCTGGGGGAGGTCGGAAGTTTGGACTGAGCCTTGGGAGAGGGTCTGTAGCTATCACGTTATCAGAAGGAAGAGGGGACCCGTGAGCCCCAAAGTAGAGAAGCTTTGTCCCTGTGACTGTGGAAGGGGAGCCGTCAAGTTTGAGAGTTGACTGCAGGGTGAGCTGAGCCGTTTGGCTCATTTGTTTTCTTCCAGTATGAATATGCCCTGAGACACCTGTACGTCCTGGTCAACCTGTGCGAGAGGAGGTACCCGATGGACAGGTAAAGCAGGAGGGAGCACGCTGCTGACCTTCGTGCAGATGAGACAGCACGTTCTCGGCGACAGTGCTGGGCACATCTGCCCCCAGTGACGGCTCCATTCGGGGTCGTGTTTGTCTCCCTTCCCACCAACTTCTTTTTCTGTCTCCAACAGGATAAAGTCATCCATGGACCAGGTGTGCCGCGGCTACTACTGAACAGCTGCCTTCTCGATGCTTCTTCAGGTGTGACACTGTCTCCTGAAATGTGCCACCCAGAGGCTGCAGAGGTGAGGCCAGCAGGAAGCCTGGCTGCCCGGGTCTCCGGGGGGGATGCCGTCAGGCCGCCGGCCCCAGCCCAGGCCTCTCTCACGAGACACTTGCCCTCTCTTACTGCCCAGTCTGCGGGATGCATGAGAAGCTCTGAGCTGGGTGGACAGAGCTCTACTGAGAAACGCCAGTTTGGTTAAGAGATTCTTTTTGCCCATTCG
Source organism: Thryonomys swinderianus (assembly GCA_004025085.1). Taxonomy (NCBI): domain Eukaryota; kingdom Metazoa; phylum Chordata; class Mammalia; order Rodentia; family Thryonomyidae; genus Thryonomys; species Thryonomys swinderianus. Next base: position 8,237 of record PVIC010037696.1, on the reverse strand, counting down.
TTTTCAAGAGCAAGATGTTCACTGGGGCTTCCGTAGCCAGTGAGAGAATCTTTGTTTTGAGAAATTTGAAGCTGAAACCTCTTTTGAAGTCTTCAGATAATTTTATTTAAGAGGGCTATAAGCCCCGAATGGAAAATTATTTTTAGAGAATATTATAACTTTGATTACTTTTGTATTATATTCTGTAGTAATTAATGGTCAAGCCTTAAGAAAATAAAGATTTGTAATTGGACCCATGTATTCCCTTCTGGTTTCCAAGTGTCATTTATTTGATCTGTGTGTCCTGCTCCTCTCATTCCCTCTCCTGGCACGGGCAGCTTTGCCCTCTGGGGACTTGGCAGCACTGAGCCTCACCCCTGGCTCTGCTCTTGCCCTGGCACACGTTTCCCTGCATGTGCACAGACCCTCGGCTGGTCTTTCAGCTCCCCTCATTCCTTGAGGTTCCCTGTCCCCACTCGGCACACGGGCACCTCCTTGTTCTGCAGCCCGCGCATCTGACCCCGGGTTGGGCCAGGTGCTCCATTGTCCCTTGTCCCTGGTGCGCTGAGAGGTTCTGCGGGGGTTTGTTAGACAGTGTGAGGGTCACACTAATTGTAGCCAGTGTGCCAATAAGGAGGAAGGGGGTGCATGTGTTGCTATAGCAATTGGCCAATCGAAAGAAGCCCACAGAGCTGGGGTGGGGGGCAGTTAGCTCAGTGAGGCTGCACCTGCCGTGCAAGCACAAGGTCCTGAATTCGATCCCTGGTACTGGGGGGGGGGGGAGCAAACAACAACAGCAACAATGACAGAAGCCAGCAGCAGAGACCACACATCATATGGTTCTACTCATGTGAAATGCTCAGAATATGGCTGTGTGTAGAGATAGGCTGCTCAGTGTGTCCGGGGACCAGGGACGGAGGGGACTGGGGACTGAACTGAGGGCCACCAGGTGTCTTTGGAGGATGATGAAAATATTACAGAACTGGTGATGGCTGAACAAACTATGAATACACAACCCTTAACACACACTTAAAAGTGTGCAGCTCTGTGTATACACAGATCTGTTTTGGAGATTGGAGAGAATTTGAAGAAATGGATGACTCATGTAGCCTAGAAATATAAAAAATTAAGAGAGAGATGCTACACAGACATAAAAAGATGCTTATTTTGTCATTACTATAAAATATATGAACCTATTATAAAAAATTAAAATTTAGGGCCAGAGGGTTAGCTCAGTGGTTCTGGCGCCTGCCTCGCAAGCGCAAGGTCCTGAGTTCGATCCCCGGAAACCACATACAATGCTGGGCATGGAGACTCACGCCCACCAGCCATCAATACCACATACCAGAGTGCCGGGTGTGGTGGCTCACGCCTGTCATCCTAGCACTCGGGAGGCAGAGACAGGAGGACTGCTGAGTTAGAGGCTTACCTGGGCTACTAGTGAGCTCAGGGCCAGCCTGAACTAGAAAGTGAGACCCTGTCTCAAAAAAAAAAAAAGTTAAAATTTATCGGAACACAACACAAGACTACATATTTTGCCATTTGCAGTGAAGGGAAACGTAAACAGACGAGAGATCACGGCTGCAGCAAGCTCATCGTGGTCCGTCCTGCACTGTGACACTGACAGCCACCTCTTGATGCTGTTCTTGGAGTTCAGGAGTGTGAGTCCTCTGAAGATGCTGTTTCCAAAGAGCAGGTTACCTCTCCAGTGAAGTGTGTGCCGTACTAACGTGACCTGTGTTCTTACGTGTGTCTCACTTATCAGGAAAGCCTCTGTCCAGCACCCGGCTCTTGGAAGTTAGGTTGAAAGGAGTCAAAAATGGTTCATAAATTTTTGAATGAGCACAAGTTGGTGGTCCTAAGCCCTGTGTTGTTCAAGGATCCTCTATCTGAAAGCTACTGGATTGTTTTACTTTATAATTTTTCCAGGATTTATTATTATTTTTTTTTGAGACACAGTCTCACTGTGTAGTCCAGGCTGATCTTGAACTACTGTGTAGTCCAGGATGGCCTTGAATTTGTGCCAGTCCTCCTGCCTCAACCTCCCTAGTGCTGGGATTACAGGTCTGTGCAACCATGCCTGGCTTATTTAACTTTAAATGGAGAAATTACATCGTGTATAAATCGTGTCTCAAATTGTAAAAATCTAAAACAAAAACTTAACTCTCAATGGCTCCTGTTCATCACCATCCCATTGCTGGCTGGGATAAAATATCTGGCACTCTCAGCCTAAAAAAGAAAAGGAAGTTCATGTTGGCTCAGCTTCAGTCCATGCTTGGGTGGGTCTGGCAGGAACTTCACGGCAGAAGGGCCTGGTGGACAAAGTTGCTCCCCTTATGGTTGCTGGGAAGCAGAAAGAAAAGGCAAGAGGAAGTGAAAGGTACCTGGGACCAGACAGGCCCTTCAAAGGCACATTCCAGTGACTTGCTTCCTCCTGCCTGCTCCTTGTCGGTTCAGCTATGAGCTCACCAACCATCCTCTGCCCAGGATGAGGCTAGGTTCTTCGTATCCCTCCCCCTCCTTAGGCCCTGCTTCTGAGCATTGCTGCATTTGAGTTCAAGCCCAAATACATGAGTCTATGGGGGTCAACTCAAACCATAACACAGCTGTGTAGACAGCAAAGAAAAAAGTAGAACGAACGAAACCCAGATGCACTGATGAGCTGTCTCTGTGCCTATCTTGTTCAGATGTGTGCGGTTCCTTTAACTCTCAGGCAGATGGACTGGAAATTGAGAGGCTGGCAAATAACATGTCTGATAAATTCAGAGGTGATACTTTTGTTTCTCATGGGCCCAGTTTTCGTCAGCACTGACAGCTTCTGTTCTCTTGTTTTCCTATGGCTGTGCAAGGGGACTCTAGGACAAAGAACTCTGCAATCTGAGGTTTTAGGGAAGCACTGAGCAAGCCCGGGCTGGCTGCAGCTCAGAGAAAAGCTAATACTGCAAAGTGCACTGTTAAAAGGGAGGATGTTAAGAAGGTTTAAGATACAGCGGTCAGAGGTTTTACCCCTTTGTGTTCAAGAACTGCTGACTATTCCTAGGACGTTCCTGTCTCTTATTTGTCCCTCTGAAGAACAGAAGTATACTTAATGATTTAACAAATGCAGAGACTGATGGTTAATGTTCTAAAGAGGTTAAGCGGCTCTAATTCTTTTTTTTTTTTTTTTTTTGAGACAGGGTCTCGCTTTGTAGTTCGGGCTGGCTCTGAGCTCACTATGGAGCCCAGGCAAGCCTCAAACTCAGCAATCCTCTTGTCTCTGCCTCCTGAGTGCTGGGATTATAGGTGTGAGCCATCACGCTGGCTCTAATCCTTTTTTCAGATGAATAACAATTTAAGTCACAACGTGGCCTTTTCCCTCTCTGTATGGTTCACAGGCTTAAGTAGAAATGCCTTTCTGTCCCTTTAGTGTTTTGTTAAAAAAAAAACTACTTCTCACATCTTTGAAAGGTGAAAAGTCCGAAATCAAAGCATGTCTGTGTGCAGGCTCGTGGATGTTCACACTTGGGTTGTCACTCGGCAGAAACTCCGTGGCTTAAATCACGCATCTGGGCCTTTGGGAGCTCTTTCCGTGGGCGCCTATGTCTTTTTCACATATTGTCCTATAAACACAGGTGGTTTTGGTTTGAGGACATCCTTATCTCAGGTCAATACAAGATATCCTAGGTGTTTATCTCCTGTTTTTCCTGACTCAGTCCTGGAATCAGCCATTTCTCCAATCAGTCCTGCTTCCTTTGCAAATATGTGTTAGAAACAGAGATCCGGGTCCTAAATGTGCTAGTTCTTTCTAGGGTGGTGTTGCTTTGAGGCCCTTTCAGCTGGCACAACAAGGCATATACATATATAGCTATAATTCCACTAACCATGTTTCTATATTAAACTACGCATAAGTTCATACTTATGTCTACCAGTCACTATCACGCATATCTATCATTCTAATTTCTTGCCCTTTCTTATCTGTAAACTCCTACTTCATCAGGGATAAACATGGGACCCATGACCCACCATCCAGTTCATTAGTGTTTGATTTCAGAATGCGTGTGTACCAGTATCAGAATGGCTCCCCATTAGGGAATAAGTTTTTCAAGAAAACTACACTCCTATGTGCAGTTACCTTTTTTTTTTTTTTTTTTTTTTTGAGATAGGGTCTTGCTTTATAGTTCAGGCTGCTCCTGGGCTCACTATGTATCCCAGGCAAGCCTGGAACTCAGCAATCCTCCTGCCCCTGCCTCCCGAGTGCTGGGATGGCAGGCATGAGCCACCACACCCAACTCAAATTCCTGCTTTCTGAGGCTGTTCTTTTGCCAGACAGTCCCCTGAGGGGCGTACGGAGCTGGGCCACAAAGGGGCTGTGGACACAGAGCTCTGTGACACAGCTTAGAAGCCTCCAGTTTAAGAAACAAAGTCTTCAAGAAAGCTCCTTGCAAACCTGCCCACATTTTGCCCTGGGGGGGAGACGTTATTTTCCAAGGTGAGAGATTTTATTTTTTAAAATGTACCTCTTTTCTAGAAGAGAAAAATGATCTGGATCTTCCAAGGCTGCTCAAATACTGTTAAAGAGAGTCTGGAGTAAGCTGTCCCTGACTTCTTCCCCAGGTGTGCAGAAACATAAGTAACCAGCGGGGGGGGGGGGGGGTTTCCTAGCAACCGATTGCCCTCTTTGCAGCCCAGCTCAGCAGCCCGGTCTCCCGAAGCTCTCCGCTTCCCCAGGGGACTATCAGCCCTCCAGGACCTCAGAGTCCTTCACAGGCTGTCGTGCTTCCAGCAGCACAGTCACAGAGCCAGAAATACCCCAAGGCACAGCAAGTCCTCAAAGGTTCAGTAGCACTCGAATAGCGCCTCGGGGCAGGCTGAGCTCAGACTGGACTGTGACGCATCCTCTATAAAGCTGGGCCACTTTGGCAGTGAATGGTCTCCCCCACTGTAAGTGCCAGCCCTGCGGCTGTTTCCCTTCACAAAGAGGTGGGAGACTCCTCCTGCCTGCTCCTGCCCAGGAAGCCGCATGAGTTTTAAGAACAGAAACTGAGGCAGGAGACAGTTTAACCAACTAGCAGGGGGGCCTCCAGCTGCCCGGGAGCCCAGGTTTCCTGCTCCGAGGTTAGGCCCTCCCCACCATCCTGCCGAACAGATGCTGACCTTGAAATTACAAGTTCTGAGTTCCCCGCTGGCGCCGGGCTGCGTGGGTTACCCAACACGGTTCCTGGAGATCCCGCCTCAGAAGCCAGTGTTTCCCAGAAGAGGGTGTCACAGTGGGGACAGGGAAAGCCACTGCTGAGAGCTGGAGCCCTTCTCCCTAGGTCCTGCTCCATGTGCGAAGGCCGGGGCTGTTTCCTGCCTCTGGCGCCCCCTTCCCACCCCAGACGACCTGCCCAGCAGGAGGCGGCCGCAGTCTTGGACTCTGGCCATCTGAGCAGGCACATGGCAAGCAGCCACCCAGATGCAGCGGAAGGCAGGCTCCTCTGAAGCGTGTCCTTCTCAGGCATCCGTCTGCCCTGCCTGCCTCACCAGCAGCCCTGGTCCCCAGCGCAGACTTAGGGCTGGGGCAGCTTTCCGACACTCTGTACACGCGCGGGGGGGGGGGGGCACCATGGTGAGGCATCTTACGAGAGCTCTGGGTGTTGAGGATGGTGCAATTCTGTGCCCACACCTGTCTCAGCACAAACCCCAGTGGCCTGCCCGGGGACGGCTGGCACAGCCCCAGCCTCAGGGCCAGGGGACAGGGGCAGCTTCCAAGGGCAAGAGAAGGATTGTCAGGAAGGACACATACACGGGCCCTGTCGCGGCCCGCGGCCCTGTCACACTCCAACACACAGGACGGCTCTGTGCTCGGGCCGGGGAGAACCAGGACCCAATTAACCCTGGAGCCCTCGATGCAGACAGCCCTGCTATCTTCTCGCCACCAACTGCCTCAGCAGGGCCCCTGGGGCAGCTTACGGATCTGGGTGTCCACAAGCCGGGCGCATGGAAAGCTGTGTGGGCACAAGAAATAGAGCCTTCGATCTGGGTTCAGTCAACTCGGTCGGACTTCCTTTAGACTGTGTGACCGAAGGCAAGTCACCCATTAGGGATTAAACTGTGCCTGCTCCTGCTTGAATGTTGAAGTCTGAGCCCCAGAATGCATGGGCTGTACTCGGGGACAGGCCGTTAAGGAGGTGATTTAGCAGGAGGGGCCACGGGGCCTAGAGGGGAGCAGCGCTGGCTCAGGAGAGGCCGCCCAGCTGCCGCCCCTGGAGCTGTGAGGGGATCCCCGCGGCCGTGGGCGTCATCAGGACAGCTCAGGCCGCCTGAGGTCCCCCTTCTGCAGTCCTCATGTCCCCTGGCCCGTCCATCTCTCCCTAGGGACCACTGTGCCAATTGCATGAAACAGTACCAGGGTGTCATAGAGGGCATCACCACCCGAGCTCAGCTCGGCAGCGCCATCTCGTGGTCGCATCTGGCCACTTTGCCAGTCACTTCCCTGGGGCACAGGCACCTGAAGAACAGAAGCTCTGGGGGGCCCTGCCTGCTGACGGAAGACCCCAGGGGTGGCCCCGGATGGGTGGAGCTGGCCGGTGGGTGTATGCCGTTCTTGCAGCGTCCCCTTGGCCCCGCCCACCCTCTCTGTTCTCCCTGCTCCGTCCACGCCCAACAGAGGCAATGGGTCCCAGGAGCAGAGGGAGGCAGGGAAGGGACAGTGTGGTAAGAGGCAGGCTGCTAGCTTTCTCCCGTCTGGCACCAACCCCCAGGGCCTCGCTGTGCCTGACGACTGGCTTAGTGAGCAGAGCAGTGCATATGGGTTTAATCGCCCGGCTTTGCTTTCGGGTCCCCAGGACCTAGAGGAGTGCTGACATTTGGTAGCACACTTTAGCCAGTCTCAAGGGTGCAAATAGGAACCACCCAGATCTGTCAAGAGAGATATCTCATGAGGTGAAAAGCCGACGGGCCACGGGGACATGGATAAGGCAGGAAGTCTTGAAGGCTTCCTGGGGGAGATGGGCTTTGAGGCATGCATAGGAGTCGACCAGGTGAAGATAACAAGGAACGGTAGCAGAGGAGCAGAGGCAAAGGTAAGAGATGGTTCAGGGAAAGATCCCGAGCCGGGCTCGACAGGAAGCAACAGGGATGGTGGGGATGCAAAAGGCAGCCAGGCTGAGGGGCCTGAGCCTGAACAGGGCTGGAGGCTGAGGCCACTGCAGGCCCGGCCTGGGAGGCGGGTCTTCCCCACGAAACCCAGGAGGGGCCTGGTGTGGACTGGGCTGGGCTAGGGAGACCTTTCAGACAAGGGAGTCCCACTCTCAAGAGTTTTTATTAAACTGCCCCGCGGTGCCTCTTGGGACAGTCCGCCCAGGAGAGGCGGCCCCTGCCAGCGCCGTGCTGTGGCACAGGTGGGCTCGTCCGCGCCAGTGGAGCTGGCTTGGCGTGAGGTCCCGGCGGGTCTCAGGCCCTGGGGCGCTGGGCACCGACGGCTGAGGGCAGACCCTGGGCGGGGCCGGGTGCCGCCTCCACACACCCTGAGAGATGTTCCTGAGACGCTGGGCGGGGCGAGGCACCCAGCTCCACCCTGAGGGGCGCAGGGAGCAACGGCGGCAGGTGCCCTTCCCTGCCGGTCCAGGGGCAGGGCACGGTGCGGGCGGAGGAAGAGCCGGCCGCGCACGCGCGGGGGCCGATTGTTCCCAGCAGCGGGCCGGGGAGTCTCTTCCCTCTCGGAGCCTCAGTTTCCCTTTGTGTCTAATGAAGAGCACGGCCTCCGTCTCACGAGCGCCTTTGGCTTCATGTTTTCACAACTACCCTGCCGCGTGGGCATGGCGTCCGTGCGGCGGACGGGACGTCAAGCACCACAGCGGGTGCTGGGAGCCCGCGCGGCCGTCCGGCCTGGGGCGCTCGTCGCCGCCTCACAGGAAGTTGGGCTCCCGCACCACCAGGCAGGGCGGGCCGCCGTCCGCGCCCTCGCCCAGGGGCCGGTACACGAAGTGGAAGTCGCGCTTGGGCTCGCTGCGCAGCAGGTAGCCCTTGATGCGGTGCGGCAGCGCGTCGTCGGCCAGCTGGAAGCAGCGCCCGTCCACCAGCACGAAGAGCCGGTGCTCCTCCGGCCGCGCCACCTCGAACTTCTCCGCGCACTGCGCGCACAGCACCTGCGCCGCCGTGTCCGCGCGCGACGCCAGCGTCCGCGCCTGCTGCTCGGGCTCCAGGTACGACACGCAGATGAAGTCCTGCGGGCGAGACGGCGCCTGCGGTCACCTCCCTGTGCGGCCGAGCCGCGGTGACCCTGCGCGCTCCGAGGC
>PVIC010037695.1:0-17948 GCA_004025085.1 Thryonomys swinderianus | reverse complement strand
AATGCAGGACCTTACTGAGCTACATCCCAACCCCGTTTTGAATTCTGAGAAAGGGTTTCCCTAAACTGATCAGGTGGGACTTGAACTTGCGACCTTCCTACTCTGGCCTCCATGGTGTGTGCACTGCAGCCTGCTCTAACAGTTCTGTGTTTTCTAATGCATACTGACCATTTGCTTTTCTGTTCAGAAAACTGCCAGGGGGCCAGAGATTTAGCTCAGTGCTTCTATGGCCTCCCTAGCAAGTGGAAGGTCCTGAGTTCCATCCCTGGTAACCACATACAATAATACCAGGCATGGCGACTCACACCCACCAGCTATCAGTACCACATAGCACAATGCCAGGTGTGCTGGCTCACACCTATAATCCCTGTACTCCAGAGGTAGGAGGATTGCTGAGTTCAAGATTGCCTGGGCTGTATTGTGAGCTCAGGGCCAGCTTGAACTACAAAACCAGACCATGTCTCAAAAAAACAAAACTAAAAACTACCAAGGCCACCCTTTGTTCATTTATCTTCTGTGGTTTCAGCGTCGTTCACATGAACTACACACACTAGTTATATAATCATGATACTATCTGCTTGGCTACAATATTGTAGGGTTTAGGTGACTGTTTTAACTATCCTGAGTTTAAAACTAATGAATTTAAAATGAAGAAACAGTTTATTGGCAAAAGAAAGAAAAATACTACAAACCAAAGCACTTTTATACTTTTGCTCAGGATGAAGTTCTTCTTGAGTGTAGGTCACAAAAGTACTAGCTAATTCTCTACCCAGGGATTCATATGTGGAGAACAGACTCTTTCATAGGAACCCTTACAGCATAGCAATCACACAACCATAACCAAGAGATCTGTTGCTGTCCAAACTACATGCTCCCTTCCCTTTATATCAAGTGGAAAATACTATATCAGTTCAAGTAAAACTGGACCTGAAATACAAATAGGTCTTCTCTGGCCAGCAAGAATAAACCACAGAATTTACCTCTTTGCTTGGCCCACACATTAGAGACTCAAGTCCTAAGGCAAAGAGAGAAAGCTGGAGAGACGCCGCATGCAGATGGCACGGCTGGACAGCCGTCCACATTTACACAAATTCAAAGCGGAAGACAACTTCCACGGGGAGCAGGGTTCTAAGGCCCAGGGCAAATTTGTGACCAAATGCAGTTGTAGCTTATTACTCTGCAAAAGGACTGACGGCATTCTTTGAAAAGCACAGATCTGCACCTTGTATTTAATCCTTAGAGATAGAATGACACTCACCCTCAATGGATGCTTTAGCGCTTCAATTACACTGTGAAATTAACTGTGACAGGTTGCTTTATTCCTTTTGTGTCAACCAGAAACACCCATGGGATACATAAATTGGTGATCAAAGCCTTTACTTAGGAGAGATAAGGAAGATTTTAGGAGACACACTAATCTCTAGTGTGCAAAGCCAGAGCACAGAAGAAAATTAGCAAACATCAACTAAAATGTTCTCAAGGGCAGGGATTTGTGGTAATAAATGGAATCATTTCAAGCTTGAAGAAGGTTACCTGTGGGAGACTGTGGAGCACTTCAGGGATCACTGCATTTCATCAGCCTAAAAATGGAACTGCCTATAGGATTTCTAGGTCAACAAAAGAGGCAGAAGAGGCACTAAAATCCAACAAAACGCGAGGCTAGCATAACTCGTGTATAAAAGACTAAGAATGCTATAGGTTTACAAATTAGAAGAATACATACCAAGTCTAAATATTGGAGCCATAAAAATGAACAACGTTATTCACACAGCATGGAAAAAAAAGGTGAGACAAACAGTTGTCTAAATAGAATTCTTATAATCACCATGATAAATTCTGTGCTCACTCGGCCCCACAAAGAATCTATGTCCAAGTACCCTTCAGCCATGACAAAGTACAGGCACTTGGTAAATGCAGCCAGTACCTAAATCAAATCTTAGCTACATGCAGAAGTAAGCTATTTAATCCACTCTTCAACATCTTCTGAGAAAGACTTTGGCCTATCCCACAAGGGAACTTCATAGGATCAGGGACAATGAACAACCCCCAAAACCTGACTCTAGGTAAGAACTTCTTCCTCTTCCTTCTCTTCATCCTACCCGCTGCTGTCCTGTCAGCCCCAAGTCAGAAGTGTTTGTAACCCTAAAGATGACAGCTTGGCATCATATCCATTGATCATTCTTTTCCTTCTTGAACACAATTATTTGTGAGTGGCCAAAAACAATCAGAGAGCTGGAGAGTGACAGAAACAGACACTTGGACCTGATAATTTCCGTGTGGCACACAGAAGTTTCCAAATGGGGACAGACACCGCAGAGCCCTCTTAACTTGTTTTTTTGCCTTACACAAGTGCATTCTCTCCTGCTTGCAGCAGGCTGCAAAGCTCCTGGTCTTCTTCTTCACCCCGTGCTTCCTTAGGGGCCTAATTCATGTTCAGTTTTCATCAGTGATGTGTGGTGTCCTTCCAGTGTATGCTAAACAGTTGTTGGGGCAGAGACCTTCCATCAGAACATCAAGTTCAAGTTCATATTTGCTGATGTCCATGTCTTTTAAACTTTTGATCTTTTTTTTGGTCTGCTTAAGGTACCATTTTTTTTTCCCGGTGGGAAATAGGCTTAAATTTCCTATTGTTATTATGAGATTTGTGGATTTCTCTTTGCCATTATATTAAATTTTATTTCTTTAGGAAGTTTAGGCTAAGGATTTTGGTATTTTCCTGGTGAATTATTCCTAGAAAATATATTTTGCATGTTATTAATAAAGATGTATTGGCTCTTATTTTTTTTTTTTTGAGACAGGGTCTCGCTTTGTAGTTCAGGCTGGCTCTGAGCTCACTCTGTAGCCCAGGCAAGCCTCAAACTCAGCAATCCTCCTGTCTGCCTCCTGAGTGCTGGGATTATAGGCATGAGCCACCACGCCCGGCTATTGGCTCTTATTTTTAAGACAACTTTCTAGATTCATATTCTGTTGTCTAACTTGGTGTCATTCTGTTTTAGAAGTCTTATAATTAGTAGAATACTTCTAACATATGTTAAATGTTACTATTATGTTTATATTATTAGTTTAGCCGGACTTTCTTACATTATTTTTCCTTTACCATGCCTTTTCTGTGCTATTTTTTCTTTTCTACCTTTTCCTAGTCTGAATAACTTCTGAATTCTTACTTCCTAGTTGGTTGACATAAAATTGGATACTGTTTTCATCATCTTGTGACAAGTTGTAATTTTTTTTTTTGAGACAGGGTCTCCCTTTGTAGTTCAGGCTGGCCCTGAGCTCACTATGTAGCCCAGGCAAACCTCGAACTCAGCAATCCTCCTGCCTCTGCCTCCCGAGTGCTGGGATTACAGGCTTGAGCCACCAAACCTGGCATTTGTGGTATGAGGTACTAATTGCCGGTGGGAGTGAGTCACCACACCCAGTATTGTATGTGGTTACCAGGATCAAATCAGTGACCTTGTGCCTGCTAGGCAGGCATTGGAACCACTGAGCTAAATCTCCGGCCCACAACTGGCAATTTTTAACACTCTCAAAGTTAATCAACATTTCTATCTTCCAGAATAAAACAAGGATCCCAGATTCACCTATTATCTTCCATGGTTGTTATGTTTTACTGCAATCTTGGTTTAGACTCTACCCCTCAAAATCATTGTTATTATTCTTATGTTCACTTAAGTGAAACTATTAATCATTTTCTTTCCCTTCACTATTCATTATCAAAATGCACTTCAACCAGGTGTGGTGGCTCATGCCTGTAATCCCAGCACTCAGGAGGCAGAGGCAGGAAGGTTGCTGGGTTCAAGGCTTGCGTGGGCTACATAGTGAGTTCAGAGCCAGCCTGAACTACAAAGGAAGACCCTGTCTCAAAAAAACAAAAACCAAAATCCATTCCACTTCAATCTTCCAGATTCTCTCATTTTTTCATAAATGTTTCATGAGCAATTTTTTAATTGAATTCTTTATTGGTACAATTTATATACATCTCACAATCACATATAACAGTGGGGAATTTGTACCAGTATATGACACAAGTTAATTCTCATTTTTACCCATATCCCTCCCCACCCACACCTCCCCACCCCCTTTATACATACTCTCTTCTTTTCTTTCTGAAACATGTTTATTCCTTCCCCTCATTACATTCCAAAACCAAATTTCCTATGGAAATTTCCCATTCTATAAAAACTGTCATACTTTCTAGAGCTCATTTGCATCTACAGGTGTTCATATCAAAGAGAAGATCCGGTATTTGCTTATCTGTGATCTATTTATTTCACTTATTAGTGTATCCTCCAGATGTCTCCATTTGTACATAAATGAATCGATCTTGTTCATTCTTTATGGCAGAATAATACTCCATTTTATTAAAAAAACACATCTTCTTTATCCAGTTTCCAGTTGATGGGCATTTGGGTTGTTTCCAAGCTGGAGCTGTCACGAACTGAGCTGCTATGAACAAGGGTGTACATCTGTCTTTCCAATAAGATTTTAAAAATTCTTTTGGGTATATTCCTGGTAGGGGGATAGCAAGGTCAAATGGGACCCCTAGTCCTAGTTTTCTGAGAAATCTCCACACGTATCTCCACAATGGTTGCACAAGTCTGCAATCCCACCAACAGTGGAGAAGGGTTTCTTTCTCCCCACAGCCTCGCCAGCATTTATTGTTGGTTGATTTTGTGATAGCGGCCATTCTGTGTGGAGTGAGATGAAATCTCAGTGTTGTTTTCATTTGCATCTCTCGAATGACCAGTGATGTTGAGCATTTCTTCATATGCTTCCTGGCTGCTTTGACTTCTGTCTCTGAGAAGTAAGTGTCTGTTCATTTCAGATGCCCATTTTTGAGTTGGGTCCTTAAATTTGGGGAGGCTGATCTGTTTGAGTTCTTTATATATTGTAGATAATAGCCCTTTGTCTGATAAACAGCTAGTGAAGATTTTTTTCCCCATGTTGTTGATTGTCTTTTAGCAGTGCCAGTGACTTCTTTTGCTGCGCAGAAGCTTTTCAGTAGGATGAGATCCCATTTGTTGATTCTTTCTGCTAGTTCTTGTGCTAGGGAGGTTTTATTCATAAAGTCTCTGCCTACGCCAGTGTCTCCAAGAGTTTTACCTAACCTGTTTTCCAGTAGACTTATTGATTCTGTTTTAATGTTTAAGTCTCGTATCCATTGTGAGTTTAGTTTTGTGCACGGTGAAAGAGATAGGTCTAGCTTTACCTTTTGGCAGGTTAAAGCCCAGTTTTTCCAGCACCATTTGTTAAAGAGGCTGTCTTTCCTCCGCTGGGGATGTTTGCCTCCTTTGTCAAAGATAAGGTAGCTTAGAGTATCCGGGGTTGTTTCTGGGTCTTCTAATCTATTCCACTGGTCCTTGGGTCTGTTACTTTGCCAGTACCATGCAGTTTTTATCACAGTGGCTTTATAGTAGAGTTTTAAATTGGGGATTGTAATACTCCCTGCCATGTCCTGGTTGCTTAGAATTGCTTTTGCTATTCTAGGTTTCTTGTGGTTCCAGATGAATTTTTGTATTATTTTCTCTAGCTCTTTGAAGTAGACCATTGGAATTTCAATTGGAATTGCATTGAATCTGTAAAGTAATTGTGGGAGTATAGCCATTTTGACGATGTTGGTTCTCCCTACCCAGGAATAAGGGATATCTTTCCACTTTCTGATTTCCTTTTCTATCTCATTTTTCAGAGTCCTATAGTTTTCAGAGTGGAGGTCTTTCACTTCCTTTGTTAGGTTGATTCTTAGGTATTTCATTTGTCTGGGTGCTACTGCAAAAGGGATTGACTCCACAATTTCTCTTTCAGTACATCTGTTGTTTGTGTAGATAAAGGCTGTTGATTTTTGAACATTGACCCTGTATCCAGCAACACTATCAAATTTGGTAATTAAGCCTAGCAGTCTTTTGGTTGAGTTTTTAGGATCTTCCAGATAGAGTATCATATCATCAGCAAATAATGACAGTTTAGCTTCTTCCTTTCCTATCTTTATTCCTTTTATATCTTTGTCCTGCCTGATTGCTAAGGCTAATGTTTCCAGCACTACATTGAGCAAGAGTGGTGACAACGGGCATCCTTGTCTTGTTCCAGATCTTAGTGTAAAAGGTTTCAGTTTTTGCCCATTACACAAGCAATTCTTTAGAGAGTATTTTAAAAGGCCAACACAACATGAATATATTCATAACCACCTTCTTAAAGGCTGTATTCTTTGGGGGTTTGATGTACATACATTGAGACATATGTGCCTGTATCTTAGGGTCTATCTTAATACATTTTTCTTATGTGTACATGCATGCAAATAGCACTCAGGTCTATTTGTAGTGTTTCCATTACATTAGAGTTCTTTGATGTCCCTTGTCACTATGTAGACAGCCATTACTGTTCACTACTTTAGCTGATATTTTGAATTGCATATAAATAAATACTACAGGATATATTCTTTCTTTGTCTGGCTTATTTCACTCAACAAAATGTGAAATTACTGTTTTTATCAGTAGTATTTTTCTTCTCTCACACAAAGTAGTCCATGTAATTATCACTTTAACTTGATAGTTTAGCAGGGTATTGAACTCTAGATTGATATTTTTCTCATTTTGAAGCTACTGTTTCAAGGTCCTTTGGTCTTCACTGTTGCCAAAGAGAAGTACTTTGTCAGTTGAACTCATTTCCATTTGTCAGAAATTTGACCGCTCTCTTAGTTATTTACTTTCTCCATCAATTTAAAATCCTTTCCTCATTCTGATGTTCTAAAATTTCCACGTTAGATCCAATGTGTTTAGGTAAGACTAAAAAAACTGACAAAAGTCCAAGTGCTTTGTCAGTCTAAGGATGTATGACCCTATGTTCAGACAACCTACCAGAAACCTGCACCACTGTGGGAGATATACATGCCACAGAATTTACAGGCTTATTGAAAGCACTTGATGGACAGAACCACTCAAGTGTCCTTCTTGAGAGGGGGGATTCAGTCTTCATCTGCTGTCTGCATAGCTCCAGCCACATCTCTCCTTGAACACATGGGAATGAACTCAAGAGCGTCCTTCCAGATCTGTAGTTCTCAGGGTCAAAATTGCAGCTTTGCTCCTAACCCCCTTTAAGCTTCTTGCCACCTGCCCTCTTTCTTCTCACCTGAACTATTATGGCATTTTAAAAGAATATATTTGAACTAATTCTTCCATCTGATTCTGGCTACAGGACTTCCCATGGGCATTGTCTATTATGGTCCCAGAATCTGACTATAATTCACTCAGTTTTCTCATGACCCCTATAGGCTTTTGAGTAGTTATGAGCAAAGGTATCTAAACTAGAGACCTGGAATTCAACCACTGCATTACTACTAGCCAGCTATTTGATACTAGGTCATTTACTTAACCTTTCTAAGCCTTGGTTTCCTCATCTCTAAAAGAAAGACGATAGCAAGTCTCACCTCAGAGTATTATTGTGAAGATAACATATACAAATGCATATAAAGCACTTGTCATAGCACCTTGGTAATCACTTGTAAAAAACACTATTATTAATAATAGAAAACAATACTATCCAATTTGTTACTTACCCACCTAAGAATCTGACTTTTGCATAAGTTGATACAGCATAGGCATGTGAAGTATCTTTTGTTGAAAGGAAGTAAACCAAATAAAAGAAAGTAATAATGCAGACTTTGACCAGGTGTGGTGGCTCACGCCTGTCATCCCAGCACTCAGGGGGCAGAGACAGGAGGATTGCTGAGTTCGAGGCTTGCCTGGGCTACATAGTGAGCTCAGGGCCAGCCTGAACTACAAAAGCGAGACCCTGTCTCCAAAAAAAATAAAAAATTAAAAAAAAATAATGCAGACTTTGTGTACATTCACTAGAGTAGCCATCCTTCGTGTATGGGGGATACATCAGACGACCCTTCTCAGTAGAAGCTTAAAATTTCAGATAGCACCAAAACCTATATATACCATGCTTTGTCTCTCTCTATATTTACTATTGATAAAGTTTAACTTGTAAGTCAGGCACAGTAACAGATAAATAATAATTAATAAGATAAAGCAATTATAACAATATACTATAATAAAATTTATGTAAATCTTCTCTCTTAATATCTACATTCCTCCTTGAACTATAGTAATATTTCCAGGCTGTGGTTCACTGAAAATCAAAGAGACCATGTGAGTTGATTAGAACTAATTGTCAACTTGATTAGCGTGAGAACTGCATATGGGATCTGTGGATGTGTCTGGCTGGGTCATGGAGGTATGACCTTGGTATACAGTACAGTCCCTGGCCTCTTCCTCTCCACTATTCCTCTGCTCTTCTTCTGGCCATCATGAACAAAGCAGCTCTGCTCCACCACACCTTTCTCCATAATGTTCCTGCCTTAGGACCAGCTGACTGCACAGAGAATCCACTGGAATTATAAGCCAAATTCAAACTTTCTTTAAGTTAATTTAACCTTTGCTCCTTACTTCCCTCCCTTTGGTTAAGTTAACGTGTCCCAGAAATGGGGGAGCTGATTAATACACCATGGAAGACAAAACTGCTGGTAAGAGGGGACCACTGTAGATAAAGTGGCTCTTTACAAATGCTACCCAACCCAAATTACCAAGTTCTTGTAATTTTCCAAGGTTTGAACCAATCTTGGAAGCCAGAATGAGAACATTAAGAGTTTGAAATGCTAGAGCCTAGTAAGATAAAGGTTTTCCCCAGAATCTACACAAACACATTTGCTTCCTTCACTGAGGAAGATACTAAGATAGGAAGGTGCACTACACAGCATGCTCAGTAGTACTATTAGTTTGTATGACAGCGCAACTCAGTGTAGACCAAAAGCAAACAGCTTGGTGACTGGGTGTGACAATCAACTTTCAGTTATATTATTTTAGGTTCATATTTATACTATCATAAAAGCAATACCATTGTTACATAGAAAGAAAAGTGCCTTGGATTTTCAAGGCCTGAATTAAGCCATAATCTCAGGGACAAAAAACTAAAAAACAGGGGCCGGAGGGTTGGCTCAGTGGTTCTGGCGCCTGACTCGCAAGCGCAAGGACCTGAGTTCGATCCCTGGTAACCACATATAACGCTGGGCATGGAGACACGCCCACCAACAATCAACACCGCAAACCACAATGCCGGATGTGGTGGCTCACGCCTGTAATCCCAGCACTCGGGAGGCAGAAACAGGAGGATTGCTGAGTTCACGGCGGCTTGCCTGGGCACCATAGTGAGCTCAGGGCCAGCCTGAACTACAACGTGAGACCCTGTCTCAAAAAGCAAAAGCAAAACAAACAAACAAACAAACAAAAAAAACCCCAAAAAAACAAAAAACCCCCAAAAAACACGATGTCACATGATCCAAGAAAGTTCAAGAAATAATCAACTTTGGCCACAAAGTCCAGAAGTTCACTGGAGTCCTGAAGACAGTAGATTTGGGGAATGCTGATGGAACTGACAATCCCAAACCAACATACATGAATGAGATCTTTTAAGGTAACTATGGTTAACACAAAATTCACTTCTTATCTTCAATAGTGTTTTTGGTGAGGGCAAATGATAATTTTTCTCCATTAGCTGTTTCATTATTTTCCCAAAGAAGTAGCAGTTGGACTAATTTGGTGTACCCTCAGCATAGATCTAATGATATTTTCCAGGTGCATTCACAAAGAATGAGCTTGGTATTTTAGGTCAAATCAAACACTGGGTTTAATTCATAGTCAGAGGATTGTACCCTACAGTGTCAATATTACTGGTACTTTAAAAATATCCCAGGTTCTAGATGATTGTATCTGAACATCCATTAGGCAAAACTTTAAAAGATTAATCTAAGGAATACACAAACTGCATATATGAAATGCTCAGCCTACTGAAGGAGAATAAATTAGATCTGCTCAAATTTTGAATGTAAAAAATAATACAATGGTCTCCTAAAATATGGATTTAATAAAGAAAAGTTAAAAAAATATTCGATAAAACAACATTGGTAGACTTGAATACTTCAGAGAATAATTCTAAAAGATATTGTTCGCAAAATTAAGCTTGCTTCATTGGAAAAGACTCTTCTCTAAATGTTGAACAGAACTTAAAGTCATCCCATGATGCTTAAAAGCCTTCAGCTAAGTTCCCTCTGGACTTTGGTCACCCATATGCCAGGCCAAGCCATTTATACCATGGACCCTTACTACTCATAAATCTAAAGTTTCCTTATCCTATCTACATGAAATGACCTATTTTTGGGAAGAGCCTTTAAAACCTGAACTATATAATCTCCCACCTTGGATTATTAATAAATTTAAGAAAAACACGTATCTACATCCAGCCTGCCACTTTTCAGTTAAAAATGACTTGTTTTCCCATCTGTAAAAATGGACTTTGAAATTTAAACAAATTCTACTAAATTTCTCCTCTACTGTCAGTCAATAGTAAAAGAGATATCAAATCCCCTCCTAAATGACAACAGGTGAAAAGCTGTCCCCATATTGCACAGTTTTAATTAATATCCAGTTTAAGGTCTACTTCTGATTCTCTGAATTAAAAACATTCCTTAAAACTCAAAAGTAGAAATGGCTATTATGTGGGTTAATATATTTATATAGATTACATGGTGAACAATTCAGGGAACCCACACACCTTACACGTTAGCCTCTTCATCCGACTCCTATTGGTAGACAATGTACTGCCTTATATCATTTCCAATGTACTGATGATTTGGTTTTAGTATTTTAAGAAATTCTGAAGAGAGACTTAAGTATCTGTTAAGATTCAGGCCACTGTGAAGAAACCAACCCCTTCTTGGCTGCTTTTGGTCCTGCAGCTCCTAAAAGTCAGATGGACAGCTTTCTCCAAGATGTCTGAGAGAACAGGAGGTCTCTAGTGTTGCCAAAGACTGATTGTTTCCACATCACCCACTGGCTTTTGTTAATGTGAAAGTCACTGGGATAGAATGTCAAGAAACATAAGCTCTCTGCTTTGAAAACAAACAGTGCAGCCTCTCCTCCGCGGGAAGTCTCCGTCAGTTGTATTTGGCGGCAATGGCTGACAGCAAGAGGCCAGCTGGTGGTGTTCTGTTCTCAGACGCCGGCTCCATAAAGCCCCCATATAATGTGACTCCCCAAACTCTGAGCTCTCGAAGCTTCTTCCTGAGCATCCTCAATGGTTTCTGCACTTCTGATAACCACTCTGTGTCGGGGCACAGGCCTGCGCAGTGGTGGAACTCACAGTCAAATGCGGTTAATCTGAAGAGCACCAGAAGAGCAGGGACAATTTAATCTCTGCAGCCACGCTCTGAAACCCAGTGACAACTGTAATGGCCTTAATACCAAATGACAATCTCCTTTCAAGAGCTTTATGAATATTAATGGAGTGATCACAGAACAATGTTTAAAAACGAGTATGTCTTTACTTTCGACTGTGACATCTCTGAATTAGAAAAGACCCATTTGCACAGATACAGATGTGCTTTCAATTTATGAGGGAGGTCTTGATGCGGCGTTGCGCATCTGGGGTGAGAGGCCACAGAGTGACCTCATTTTGCTTTTGTTCAACTACCAAAAGTGAAACTCATTTCAATTTGACAATTTTAAAGTAAGTAACTACCTAGTATACGTGGTCAGGAGATGCCCAGAATTTTTGGAAGCGATTGGACACATCACATGTATTAAAATGGCTATTATCTAAATGTCAGAAAATAACAAGTTTGCCAAGGGCGGGGACAAAGTGGAACCCTTGTGCACTGCCAGTGGAAGGTGAAGGGGTGCCTCCACTGTGCATGCTGTGTGGCTGTACCCAAACATCAGCAGAACTATCACATGATCCTGCAATTCTGCTCTGGGTGCACACCCCAAGAAATGAGCGCAGATACTCACACAGACATTTCCACACAATGTTCCCAGCAACGTTATTCAAAGAGCTGTATACGCATGCAAGGTGGAAGAAGCTGAACGGGGAAAACCCTGCAAGTAATAGGGCAGTAACCCCTCGAAAGCTAAGTGAACTATCTCTCAAGTGAAGTTAGTGCAAAAACCACAGGTCCAGGTGTAAGGAGAAGGAGATTTTCTTTTGTTGCTCCTCACACAGCTCGGCCATAAAGCCAAGAGTCCTAAAATACTCCTCCGAATCTTCAAGTACAAAGCAGAAGAACAAGACAGAGTTTTCACCTGCAAACGCCTCCGAACGATCAGCGTGGGAAGATGATGCGAGGCGCTCTTCAGGGAGAGGCCGAGCTCGTCTGTCACCTGTACACAGACCGGGCTATTAGCAAGGGCGCCTGTCCTGCGCCAGCAGCCTCCCGCTGTGAAGGGCCGAGCCCCAGTCGGGGCCTGTGCTAGAGCTGAAGGGCCCGAGATGTGAAGGCACAGCCAGAGCGCGTCTCCGCAAGTCCCTGAGTGCCAGCGGTCCACTGTCCTCTCCATTATCTGCCCACTGAGGCCTCTAAAGGTACGCAGCATCTCTCAGCCTCATTCTACTTCCTTTTCCACATTATATTCTCTTGAAATCCGGAAAACACCCTGACACCCACCATTTCTAAAACGGCACTGTGGCGCTCGTTAATGATTCGTCTCTCTGATACATTCCACGTCCAATCGTTCATCAGGTCCTCTTGCTTGTTCCACCTGCACATGCGCAGATCCGCTCAGCCTCATCCCCGCCATGAGCACTCTTGCCTGGGCCTCGGCATAGCACAGCTCCCAACGGTTCACCAACTCATTTCTTTTCTTTCTTCCAAAACATTTTCTATTCTGCAGCCAGTGACCTTTGCAAGAGGCAGGCCCAATCATGTCCCTCCTCTTAAAATGCTTTCAGATCAGGGACTCAAGCCTTCACTGTGGCCCCAAGGCGTGCGTGCCTGGGCCCCACTGACCAGCTCAGCTGCTTCTTCTGGCTGCCTCCGGCCTCACCTGGACTAGACCCTGCCTGTCTGCCTGACCAGCTGTTTTTTTATTTTGTAGAATGTGGCCTAAAAATGGAAAACTCTTTTCCTCAGAGATCCCTCCTTTAATTCTCTCAGACTAAGGATGCCTCCTTGCTGCCTGTTGTCATGGCAATGTCTATTCCTGCTTTTATCACACAGATTAGGAACATCAGCAATAACGTCCTCATCTGGAATTCTCCTATGCCCTTGTCTGGGTCCCTTTGTCCTGGTCTCAGCCTCTATCACAGTGACCACCTCCTCGCCCGGTAAGCTGCGGCTGTCCATCCATCTAATGATTTCCACACCAGGCTGCAGCTTTCCTGGGTTCTTATCCGACACTCCCCAATGTCTGGGCCATCACCACCACCAGTAAAACATCATGCAAACGCTGTGAGAATGGGCTTACAATACAGATCTGACCATGGCTCCTTCTTGCCCTGTGCTGTCACTTCTCACTTAGAATGAAATTCAGAATGTTGTCCAGGACCAATCAAGCTTGGCATGATCCGGCTCCTGCAGCCCATCTGACCTCCCTTCCTCTCCCCTCCTAACGCTGTTCTCTTTCTCAAGCACAACAAGCTCATTCTCACCCAGGGCCATTTTCCTCCAGATGTCCCCCCAAAGCTGGTTCCCCAGCTCCACCCAGGCCTCACCTAGATTTCCCTGGCCTACCCTGGTGCAAACAGTACCACGCCCAACTGACCCTTCCTGCCCTGCTTCTCAGGATGTTGTTACCTGCCATGATGTTTACAGTCTGCTTCACCCACCCTAAATGTCCGATTTGTAGAAGCTGAAAATCTGTGCTCCTCCTTCCTGGAGACCCATTAGCTAGAGAAGATGCCGACACGAACATGGCGTATAACAAATATTTGGTGAATGAATGATGGATAGATAAATACCCAAAATGGAATGATTTTTATATTTCAGTATAGCTTAAAGTTTTAAACAAGGATTATTTGTTACCATAAATAGCATAGATCCTAACATGGAATAACACGCTCACTCAACAGGTATGTACTAAATTTTCTGAAGGACAGAAAAGGGATCCATCATTTCCATATAGAAGAAACAATAGTAAAGCTTCTCCTGAAAGATAAATGACTTATTCCAGCTAGAGAAGGGTGTAACTGACAGAGAAAGTAACACCCTCAAGGTGAAGGCTGGAGGTAGGAACAGTTCATGCCTCCCCGTCAGGACACGGTCTTTCCCTTGAGTTCTTACTCTGCTATGTTCCTCATTAACGAGTCTGGTTTGGACCCTGTCTTCTTATGTCAGTCTGACTGCCATGGTAACATCAAGCGAGACACAGGCCACTCTGGAGGCAAAACCATCTTGAAGTGACAGAAGGGCCTGGTGTGGTCTGCCCTCCTCACACTACCCCCTGGGCCATCTCTGTCTCTGGTCCTGGACCCAGAACTGGGGCAGGGGCCCATCCCAACCGATAAGGACGGCGGGGAAATAACAGAACCCCCTGGGCTTAGCACGGGACTCTCGGGGAGACGGGCCCACACTGGCTCTGCCTCCCTCACTTCCCAGGCTTTTTAGAAAGTTCCCCTCACCAGCCCCAGAAAGGCAGTGTCATGCTTTTGTGCTCAAAATGCTTATCGACCTCCCTCCCACACGACAAATCCAATCTACAGCCCTGTGCAGGACGGACCGCCCTGCTGTCCGGCTGGGGAATGCGGAGACATTTCCCGCTCAGACAAGAGCAGCGGAAGCCCCTGGGACGTCCTGGGAAGTTGCCACATCCCCTGTGTGGAGTTTCTGCTCCTCAAAGCTCCCAGTCCCAGCTGCCCTGTGATCACACTTCAGCCACAGCAGCAGCTAAACGATCCAGGGCCTTCTTGAAGCTTAGGATGAATCATTCCTTCCTCTGAACGTTTAAGTTTAGGAGAAACATTCCAGCCAAGCACTCCACAATTTGCATCTTAATCTGTTATTTGGAATGGAAGAAAACTAATTACACTTTATACTTAATTGCTATAAACATATAGTCAGAATGCTCACACTATAGCACACAGATGTCAACCAGAAGAGAACCGGCCTTCCCCAGCAGGCTTGGGCCACCTCACCAGAACGGTAGGAATGCCCTCGCCTCCGCCAGTCTCCCGTGTTTTCAGCCAGCGGTGCAATAGCTGGGCACGATAGCCATGGGTGCTCAGTTCTGCACCTGTGACAAGAATGGTGGAATTGTTATAAGGATTTTTAAAAATGAGGTGGGTCAGGGGTTTGGGATAGTGTCTGGTGAGAACTGAGTCATTAGTCTTGTAGGTATGACTTCCGGCTGGGAGTCCGAGACCGTGTGAGGTGGCACTCTGAGCTGGACTTTGCAGAAGGTGCAGCCTTGAGAATCTGTCCTGTCCCAACTCCGAGCAGCGGAACAGGCTGGCCAGAGCCAGAGAGGTAAAGGGAGAGGGACCACGAGTGGGGTCTCCCTCGCTCGAGGCTCACTGAGCTGGGAGGGCCATGCTTCCCGGCTTCCACCTGGCCCCCCGGGCACCTCCTCTCTGAAAGGCAGTGCTAACTTGGTCACCTTTCTAGAGAGCTACCTAGGCTTTATCTCCGCGCCCATCACATCACACGTCTTTGTTGGAGAAATATTTCTAAAACAAGTACCTTGCATGTAGTCCATGAAAGTCAGGCCGAATTTTCCAGGGCTTCATGAGTGTGGGCATGCATGGTACATGTGTTTAACTCTCTCTACCACAGCGTGCACGTTAGTGGTTCTCAGTGGGACTGCTCTGTCCCTCACCCCACAGGACTTGAGAAGATCTGGGGAAGTTTTGGTTGGCACAAGTATGTGTGTGTGTGCACGCACACACATGAGCATACTGGTAGCACGCAGCAGAAGAGGTACTATGGGTATCTAGTAGATAAAAACCAGGGATCCTACAAAACATCCTATAATGCAAAGAATTATTCAGCTCAAAATGCCAACAATATCAAGCTTGAAACACTTAGAAAAAATATGCATTTTTATATTATGCATATGATTGAAGGTAACCATGGCAACACTAGAAATTTCTCTTCTGTATGAAGAAATACAAAACTTTGTGGATAAACTTCAATGTTCTTTTGAAATGATTAAAAAAAAAAGCTGCTGTAGGGGTGAATGCCAAACTTAAAGTAGAAAAAAATGTTCTTTGCTTTCTTTTGGCATAATACAGATTCAAAAGTGGCCAAAACCATAGTGGAGTCTTTTTCTTCTTCCTAGGCACATAAGAACAGTCTAAATCAAGCTCCAGAAATAATTAAGTCAAGTTGCCAGGCATGTCATCTTCTTTGTGAGAAACACTGTAAATTCTTGTTTCCATTCCAGGTAGGTCAGAATAGGGAGAGGCCCAAGTGTATTCCAAGATAGGATCTGAGAGTATTAATCAGGCATCTGGGAAGCTTGCGAAGGCTCTGAACTCGCTGCCTTTCCTTCTAGAAATTAAAGACGGGTGTGCGGCACCTTCAGACCAATGGGAACCTGTCCAGCCTCTGTACACAAAGGCTACACGGCACAGGAGTAGGACTCACCTGCTTTGTGCGGTGAGGTGTCTAACGTAAACCATCCTGAGTGTCTACTACACACGAGGCAGGGAGGACACAGCTGAGAGTGACGCACACTCTTGCTCAGGAGGGAGTGAGGCGTAACAAAAGAACAGCGGTGTGGCACACAAGGGCAACAACCCAAGCTTCAAAGAATCGCAGAGAAGACAGAGAAACAAGATCCTAGCCAGGGAAGGAAGGTGTGCCTGCAAAGGGGATGTCCTCCTTAGGTTCTGAAGGGCAAGGAATGTTCACCAGGTATGTAGTTGTTACGCTTGTGTGTGTGTGTTTGTGTGTGTGTGTGCATGTGCATGTGTATGCAAAGACACTGAGGTTTAACATGGTGGCAAGTTCAGGAGGCTTAACATTGGCTTTCTGGAGCTGAAAGTGTGTCGTGGTGTGAGCAGCAGAAATACTCAGGAGACATTCTTAGATACACAAGTTGAAGCCTGACAAGTAAAAGCAGTTTTGATACTCTAAAGTCAGTTTTTCATTGTAACACTGGACTATTTTTGAAATAGCTTATGTTATAGTATATCCTTTATCCAAATTCTGTTATTATTCCCTTGTATTTGGATCCCTTTTTATAGTACACCTTTACACTGAGAGATATCTCTACAACAAACGACTTTTCCTGTGATATTCAGAAATGTATAAATGGAGGTAATAGAGTAGAATGGCTCCCAAAGGGGGGGCTAAGCCAGTGCCCTTTTATTAGGGAAAAGCTTTCCTCAGTCAGCTCTGTGGCTCCCGGGGACTCCTGGGAGCTCCGGGAGGTGCAGAGACAGCGGCTGCCCTCTGCTGGCTGGCACTGCTTTCACCCGGCCAGCAGACCAACCTTCTCCGTGCTGCACCGTCCAGGCCTCTCTGTCCCTCTCCCACGTGGCAGTGTGGGTGCCACAAACACGAGCAGGCCATAAATTAACCGAGATTTCATCCCCAGAGCCATTGATCCCAAAGCTAGGAGAGACTCTCCACTGTCCCTCTTGGTTTGTTTGTGACAATGCTCCGAAGGAAAAAAATTATCGAGTTAATAAATCGACACGAACAATGTAAGCCCAATAAAACAGGGCTCTTCTGGTTTCTATGACTCATTACATTGACAAAGTGGTCCTGCAGCTCTGGGAGGGTGGCGGGGGGAGACAGCGGCAGGCCGACCTCCGTCTTCCGTCCTCCGTCGTCCGCAGCACGAAGGTCTGGCTTTCTCCCCGTCCCTGTGGCTCCTGCACCTTGCAGAGCGCTGACCCGGAGGGGCCCGCAGAGGGCTCCTCCCCTCCGTCCTCCTCGCCAAACCCAAACACAGGGCAGGATGGCAAACAGAAGTTCAACTTTTACCGTAATCTTCACTGAAAAGTGGTACTTGTTGAATCAACAAGGATTGAGCAATCTATAAAACTAAATTATGAACACTATCACATTCAAGAAAATAAAAACTACCCATAACATAAACATCTCTAATTTGTTTTACACGCCAGTTCACTACATAAGTTCTCTACACCCAGTTCTCATCATAAAGTCCACACAATAC
>PVIC010037694.1:0-17804 GCA_004025085.1 Thryonomys swinderianus | reverse complement strand
AAAGAAAGAAAGAAAGAAAGAAAGAAAGAAAGAGAAGGAAGGAAGAAAGAAAGAAAGAAAGAGAAGGAAGGAAGGGAAGAGAAAGAAAGGAAAGGAAAGGAAGGAAAGTCACTAGAGCTCGTGTCACTGCTATGATTACAGCTTTGTTTCGAGTCGGGCAGATCTGTAAATGTGCCTGGAGTACTGATTTTTCCCTCATCGCGTTGGAGAAAGACTCGCAAATAAATTTTGATCATAGGCTTCAGCCTCTAAGCACGGTGCAGTTTAAATCTGTACGCACATAGAGCTACCTTTCAAGAGCAGACGGTGAGGAGCTCCCGTCCAAATCCTGCCTGTGCCCTCGACCTCGACCCTGCTTTCCATTGTAGGATTCTGTTTAAGGTACTGTGTATAATAGAAAAATAAAACTCAGCCAAAACATCCCCCAGGCCCGGCCCCCATCCCTGCTGCCATAAAATTGATATAGCAACTGGGATTAAAATGTAACTTGAATCCAGAGGGTTTTTTGCAAATAAGATGAAAGCTGCCATTTAAGGTTTTTCAATGGCACCAACTGGATTAGGTCTGCTCATGAGACAGGCGTCTTTTGACAATCCCTGGGAACCGTGTCTGTTTCTTGGAAGCCAGAGCTGGTGCATGCAAAGTCAATTAGAAAGCTAAATGCATAAAAGACAGGGGCTCAACACAATCCATGCCACGCATTTTCCAAACAACTCTAACTTTATTTATCAGAATTTTCTGCAGAAGATGGGCAGCTTGGGTAAGGATTTGAGACTGAAATCTGAAAATCAGAGGGGGAAAAAATAACCAAATTAATGCCTGACTGTAGAGGATGAGAGAAATTCTATACCTGTCATAGATATTTGTATGAATAATAATTCAATCTGACACAGATCTTTTTTTTTAAACGAAGCCCTTTACATTGATATTTGAGTACCCATGTGTGACTGCATGTGTGTGAGTGTGCGTGCGTGTGATACTAATAGCTCAGGCTTTTACAGCATGTGTTTTCCCACGAATGCCAGTGAACAAAACCTCCATGTTAGTTGAAGCAGTGACAGGAAAGCCTAGCTCACTTACTCTGACTCGCGTCGCGACAATCATAATCTCTTTTCTTTTCTTTTTTTTTTTTTTGAGACAGGGTCTTGCTTTGCAGTACAGGCTGGCTCTGAGCTCACTATGTAGCCCAGGCAAGCCTCGAACTCAGCAATCCTCCTGCCTCTGCCTCCCGAGTGCTGGGATGACAGGCGTGAGCCACCACGCCCGGCACTGAGGTGTGTGGTACTGATTGCTGGTGGGCGGGAGTCTCCACACCCAACGTTGTATGTGGTTACCGGGGATCGAACTCAGGACCTAGCGCTTGGGAGGCAGGCGCCGGAACCACTGAGCTAACCCTCCGGCCCAATCATAATCTCTTATTTAGAGATGTGGACAAGTCCTCTCTGAGCCACTAGGTGCCATCAAATTTGGGGACCTTCTAGGCTGAAGTGGGCCTTCATTGCCCTTAGGTGTGGATCTACAAGGGGGGGAGGCCCGCTAAGGTGCCCATCAGCTAGCCCCGCCCTGGGAGATGTGAGTCAATATCCCTAATAGCTTCCCCGTCCCCAAGGAGGCTCCTGGGCAGGTCCTAAACACACTGTGCTTGATAGAGTCATCCTCAAGGCAACCGGGCACGTATTTCTGGGGAGTCTCCATGGCGTGCGTCCTGCTGCTCTACTTTCTTTCTAGTGCTGGCTCAATGAAAGCAAGACAGAGAGTCTTAAACTGTAACTTTTACTATAACTTTTCAAAAATTTAAATGTTCACCATATCATTTTATTATACTTGCTATGATATGTATCCTTTGATTTCTATTTTCACTCTGTGTATTTTTGAGATTGATTTGTTGGTTTATTTATTATTATTATTATTATTATTATTAAGCATTACTGCAGTCTAAGAATATGCAGTGAATTATTTATTCATTTTCCTGTTGATGACTTTTAGGTTGTTGCCAGTTAAAAACATTATAAGCAAGTCTTTATATGGATATGTATCCCATTTCCTTCTGGGTAAATTCCTAATGGTGAAATTTCCTGATTAGAGAGAAAGTATATTGCTCAAATTTTTAAAAAAAGTACCAAAAGTGTCCAAGAGCAGTTTACTATCTCATTGGTAATTATTAGAATTTTCATTGCTATACATTTTCTCTAATATTTGATATTTGGACTAATTTGTGGCCTTATGAGTTATAAACTGGTATCTTATTATTATTTTAATTTGAATTTCTCTGATGATTAATAGTTCTAAGAAGCCTTCATATTTTTATTGAACAGTTTTACATCTTCCCTAATGAAGACTGAACTCAGCCTTTTGCTTAATATTTTTAAAAATGCTGTCTTAGTTACTTTCGTCATCTTTGGTACAAAATTTTGGACATCTGAAACTTCAAGGAGGAGAGGTTTATTTTGGCTCACGTTTGCAGTGCGTGGTTGGCTGGCTTCCAGGAGGACAGCACCACGGAGTGGCACAGGGGAGGACAGGGGCTCACGTTGTGGGGGGCTGGGAAGCAGAGAGCGAAAGGCGGAGCTGGGAAGGAGAGAAACAC
Organism: Thryonomys swinderianus; assembly: GCA_004025085.1. Lineage (NCBI taxonomy): Eukaryota > Metazoa > Chordata > Mammalia > Rodentia > Thryonomyidae > Thryonomys > Thryonomys swinderianus. Next base: position 15,217 of record PVIC010037694.1, on the reverse strand, counting down.
TTCCGGGTCCCATCCCCAGGGACCGGCTGCTCCCACCAGACCCCACCTTCTAACAGCAAACTAGTTATACCACACGCAGGACTCCGTCACTTTCTGAAAGCCTTGCCTGTGACCGTAGCAATCATTTTCTTGTTTTTAAAAAAACTGAAATATTTTCTATTTTACAGCTGCAAGAAGTAGTTCAGATATATTTACTGCAGGTGTTTTCTCCCATTCTCTAGGTGGCATTTCTGCATTCCTGCAGGTACTTTTCCAATATACACAAAATTGTATACATTTTAATTAAATATATTTTATCAATTATGTTTCCTAAAGAAACTCTGGGCTAGTCAGAGTTCAAAGATGCTCTGCTATGCTTTTTTCTAGAAGCCTATAGAAATATCCAAACTTAATAACCAACCCGGGAAGCCCAAGTCCTAAAGGCAGCCTCTTTTAGTGACCAAAATGCCTGGCGACGTCCGGGTTCGAGGGCAACGCTAAGGGTCCGGTGGCTGTGGGTGCAGAGCAGGAGAGATCATCATTCCCAGCAAGACGAGTATGAGGCCTTTCAAGGGCCTTGTCCCGGTGTTATTTTTGGACACGACTTAGGTTCCCGCAGTTGGCTCTCTCCAGATCAGAGTCAGGCTCTGCGGCACAGCCTGCCAAGGCAAACTTCTCCCTGGGTGAGAAGCACGAGTTTACCCACGTGCGGACCTGAGCCCCGGGCTCTTGCTGGAACTGCCTCTGTAAAACCTCTTTCTCAAATATTACTCTTTGCCTCCGTGGAAAAACAGCACCTTTAGCAAAGAGGACAAGTGGGCAGAGGTTGCCCCTCATGCCCACGGAGGGGTAGCGTTTAGAACCAGAAGTGGCTGTGTAGCCTCCTTTTCTTTGGTTTTAAAATAACAGCTCGTAGATTCTCATTTGTTCTGAATTCTTAGCCCCGTGACCCCGCTCCCGTTTTACTTGATAAATTCCATCTCGCCTTCCACGGGCGGCCCTTCAGTGCCGACCACTTCTTAGCATACTTCGTCAACCTGCTCTTAGGCGAGTACCATTTCTCCAGACTCGGACTCCTTCGTATTGAGAAGAAAAAACCCCATGTTATCGGTCATATTTTACCACGTGAAACTCTCATTTTAAAGTATTTCATGGCTGTCTAATATAATTATGACTCACAATTAGACACTAAACAGAATAGAATGTGTAACAGAAGTCCTTGCAATTCCCTGATAAACTAATTCTTTTAACCTTTTCTTCTTATTTCACTGCCAACTCTGAGTTGAAATACAACAGAAAATCAATCTTACAGACCACCTATTTTGCACCGCTTAAAGTGCATACACAGATGTATATGGATATGTGGATCTGATGAGACCTAATATGGAGGAGATCACTGAGAAAAAGACCCGATTAGGCAAATTGAGAATTACGGCTAGAAGGCCGGGGGGACGTCATAGCACGCACATTCCAGAGTAACAGGAGAGCTCCGTGGGGACCGTAAGATCCCTGGCCCAGTCCTGGGACGCACAGCACAGTCATGGCCATCAACATGTGCGTAGCAAAAAACACACTATCCAAGTGTGCTTTTTGTCATTTCTTAAAAAATCTAAGGTTTCATTCATGTCACTTTTTTTCTTAATTGCGAAACGATGTGTGCTTATTGTAACATTTCAAGCAATCCAGACGCGTCTGAAAATGACGACTCTTCCCCCACAGTCTCATTCCCTGGGGAAACCAGTGTCAGCGACCCAGTGTGTGGCCCTGCGTACAGATTTATAAAAACACGCACACGCACAGTTCAATGTGTCGCTACTATTTTCTCCAAAAAAAGGAACTGATTCATGCTGTTTGACCCTGAAATTTGCTTTTGTTGTTTATTAATATTGCAGTGGTTTTCTATATGTATGGAATCATATATATATATATATATATATATAATTGAATTATTCTGTTTAACGAAACATTCATACATTTGTTCACCGTCTGAGCCTTCTGGAGTCACCACAAGAAAACCCACAGACTGATATGAGACCACAGAGATGTGTTTCCCACAGTCGTGGAGACAGGAAGTGCGTGACTCAGGTGCCCGCAGCGGGGTTCAGGCCAGACCTTCCTCCCGGGCCATAGACAGATGCCTTCTTGCTGCGTTGTCCTCCCACCCTTTCCTCATGTGTGCCTGCCTGGACCCCTGCTTCTTCTTAAAAGGGCGTCAGTGCCACTGGGTCAGGGACACGCGCTGGTTCCCCTTAATCACAGCCAGGAGGGACCCACCTCCAGAGGAACATTCCTACTTGGGCTGAAGACTTCAACCTGTGAGTTTTGGTGACACAAAATTCCAGCCACGATACTTACCAATTCCTTATTAGTTGGCACATCTAGTTTGTTTATCGATCAATTTACCTGTTTTTTCCAAAATAATCGTAATTTTGGCATATACAGTTTACATTTATCATACCAATAAATAATATAAACGAAAATGTACTGGATAGGGAAATATAATTTATCTAATTTTTCCTAGGAAAAGCAATCATTGTGGAAATATAAACATTATCCTAATGCGATCCATGCAAATAGGACAGATAGGTGATAGACAAATAGACAATTCTAAAGGACAGAGCATGCATGCTATTTCATTAAAATGATTCATTTACAGTTACTCAAAGTTAATGAAAAATCAAATATAAAGACAAAGAGGTGTGGAGTTTTACTTTCTTCATAGAAGTTGAGTTTCTGAGAGATCTCTCAGATTTTTAAAATACTTTGAAAACTATTAGATGACTATGTTCATATGTTTAACTACATGCTTTAAATTTATATGATACTATTTATCAGTCCCACATGAATAAAAAATTCTTTGCTTCATATTTCTTACAACCATATAAGTACACTAAAATTATATCATTTTTCCTTTTTCAGAATTTATAAAGTCACATTTAATTAGGAAACTATGTTTCTCATGATCTTTTAGGGTATATATGTTAGAAAACAGTGATCGCTCAGTAACGTATTTACAAAGGCCTCTCCTCCCTGAAATGTATCTTCTTAATTACTATTTGAGAATCAGGAATTTATCTCCAAGTATTTTATCAAGACATACTCAGGATTCACCGAATTCTTTTTCCGAGGATCTGCATCTTTTGAAGAAAACTTGGCTCCATGCAAAATTTCTGGGCCACATTTTCTCTCCCTTATAGATTTATAAATATGGTCCCAGCGTCTCTTGGCATCCTGGTCTGCTAAAGAATTTTCTCTCTTTCATGGAACTAGTTTTCTCTGCCACGTGTTCTATATTGTTCTGTGCTCAATTTGAAAATTGGTAAATATATTAGCAGATGTGTAAGTGCTGGGAATGTTCATTATGCCCAAGTCTCTCTCTCTCCCTCTCCCTCCCCCCTCCTCACTCACACACACACACACACACACACACACACACACACGAGTCAGCTTGTGGCTCATGATTTCAGAAGTCTCAGTCTATGACCGTTTGGCTCTGCTGGTTTTGGGGATATAGTGAAATGAATATTGTGGCAGGGAATTCATGGCAGAGCAAAGCTGCACCCCTCCTGGTAGACAGAGACAGACAGACCGATGGAGGCAGGAGGGGAGCCAGAGAGCCAGAGAGAGAGACAGACTGGGACTCCATTCCCCCCAGAAGCGCACTCTGATGATGTCACTTCCTTTCGTGATGCCCCATCCTGTAAAGATTCACCTTTTCTTCAGCTCCATGTATCAGTGACCAAGTCTTTAATGCATGGTTGGGAGGACAGAAGGCCCCGGTTTACAGCTCGAGCAATGATACTTTCTATGTGTGGAAATGCATCTTTTTGCTATGCTCCTCTGGATGCCCGTCTGAAAGAGTTTATGTGTATGTTCCTTTACCCTGACTTTTTTCAATTCAAACAATCTTTCCTGGCAATTGTTCCATTTTGCCGTGAAGAGTGAGTCTTTGTTCTTTTAGTAAGAACCAAAGCTGCTCGCCTGAGCATGGGTACGTGCGGCCTTTGATGTGTACACTTAAAGTGTGCGGTTTGGCTAGTTTGGCACTTCCCGTACGTCCCTGTGTGTCGCTTCCCCCTCGGGATATAGACTTGTTTTTCAGCGGTTCAGACCACTTGACCTACTTCCTCAGCGCTATCTTTTGGGTGCGGTTGCCCTTTGGCTCTCCACACCTGTGGGCTGTCACCACAGTCCGCAGAAGGGTGTCTCGGGCTCCCCGCTCAGGTCCCTTCTCCTCCCACTGTCCCTTCCCTGCTCAGCCTTGGGCAGCCAGTGGTCCCCTGCATGTGGCTACAGTTTGCATTTCCTGGAAACATACAGGCAGACTCACCCCATGTGTGTCCTTCCTGGATGTCTCATTCAGAGCAATTATCTGAGAGTGATTCATGTACTGCGTGTTTAGAGAGCGGGTTGTTTTTGTTGCTCAGCAGTTGGTTTAGGTACTTTCTTGTTGCTGGGACGAAATACCCAATATCCACAAGTTAAGGAAAGAGAGGTTTATTTTAGTTCGCGGTTTGTAGAGGATTCAGTCTGGAGCTGGCTGACTCCGAGCACCCAAGGTGGGGAGCACGTGCGTAGGAAGCGGGGAGCCTCCGAGGCAGGAAGGAGGACGAATGTACGGACTCCTGGAGGCAGCACCTGCAGCGGCCCAACCCCCCCCCCCCCCGTTCATGACGGCTATGAACATCATACGCACCTGCAAAATCGTCGCTGTCAGGCTATCCAATATCACTTCCTGATGGTCCAATATCACAGCGCATGGTCCAGCGTGACACACCCACGGTCCAGTGCCATGTACCCCCTCACCCATGAGAGTGTGACATGTCGGGGTGCATCTAAACATAAGATACAGCAATAGCAATAAGCTCTACGAATACTCTATGTTTATAAACATACTTCTAGATAGAAAATTGAACTCTTAATTTTTTTTTGAGACAGGGTCTCGCTTTGTAGTTCAGGCTAGCTCTGAGCTCACTGTGGAGCCCAGGCAAGCCTCGAACTCAGCAATCCTCCTGCCTCTGCCTCCCGAGTGCTGGGATGACAGGTGTGAGCCACCACGCCCGGCTGAACTCTTAATTTTGACCAATCATTATAGGTAAAAATCTGTTTGAGTGCCTCTCTAAGGCTGCAATTCCCTAGAAAATTTTAGTATCAGACTAAAATAAAAGAAGAACAAGAAGAAAAGATGTGCTTTCTGGTTTATTGGATAAATCCTGGGAGTGGAATGGTAGAGTCTCACGGTAGATGCATTTTTAAAGTTTTAAGAAAATAACATACTGTTTCACTAAGCAGTGCATGAGAAATCTCATTTCCTCACATTTTTAGCAGTGTGTGGTATGGGTGGTGTTTTTCAATGTAAATTTTCTGTATAGGAATTCAATGATTTCTCACTGCATTTTTAATCCACTTTTCCTTAATGATTGTGTTGAACATAATTAACATGCATAATGGACATTCATAGATCATTTTCATTTTCACTTGTTTGTTCTAGCTTGTGTAAATACAATGGATTTTTATATATTCATCTTGTATCCAGCAGACTTAATCATATTATACTAAGCCTTTAGCTTCTAGTGTATTAGTTCCAATTTTTAAAAAGACACATTCTATTACATATATAGAGACAGTAAAGTAACATAAATTATGAGACAGTTTTCTTTTTTGCCCTTTCCAATCATGATTTAATTTCGGGGTGCTGACAACATAATTCCTTTCCTGCATCCTTAAATTATGGTGCAAGTGGGTATTGTGCGAATGTTCTCAAGTGGGCTAAGCAGACATTTTGTTTTCTTATCTCCAGCCTCAGCCGTGTACATAGGGAAGGAATGCAGCTCTTTCTGCTCCTTCTTAGCACATGTTTGCAGCACTTCATGATCACATTCCTGGTGGGGAATTGATACACGTACACAACACATCGGAATTTGCGTTTTCATCCTTTTGCCCTCCCTCCTTCACCCTTCCCTCCGTCCCTTGGTCCCCTTCCTATTCAAGAACCATCCATCTCCCTACTTTTTATTACCTAATATTTTGTTCTTTATTTATATCTTGGGATTTTCATATAAGAGGAACCATGTGCTACTGAAGCTGAGTGTCTGATTTATTTCACTTAGCATTATGGTCTCAAGGTCCCTCCATTTCCCTACAAGTGATTTAAATTTATCTTTCTTTATGGCCACGTAGTGCTCCACTGTGTGTAACTACCACATGTTTTCTTTATCCATTCATCTAGTGATAGACATATAGGCTGCTTTCGACATTTATTGTTATAAAACGGGCGGTTGGGCGGGGGATCTAGCTCAGTGGTTCTGGCATCTGCCTGGCAAGCGCAAGGTCCCCAATTCGATCACTGGTACCACACACCACAATGCTGGGTGGGGTGGTTCACACCTGTCATCTCAGCACTCGGGAGGCAGAGGCAGGAGGGTTGCTGTGAGTTCCAGGCTAACTTGGACTACATGGTGAGCTCAGGGCCAGCCCGAACTGCAAAGTGAGACCTTGTTTCCAAAAACTAAGCCTAAATAAATAAATTGTGCTGTTATACATGAGTCTGGCTGTGTCATTATAATATGTTTTTAATTCTTCTGGAAAATTACCTAGACGTAGAGCAGCTAGGGGGAATAAAATTTCTGGTTTTAGTGTTTTGGGGACTCCACACTGATTTCCGCGTGGCCATACTAGTTTACACCCCCACCAAGAGTACAGAGTAGGGTTCCTTTCCCTCCCAGCCTCTGCAGCTTTTGATGTTATTTGATTTCCTGATGAGGGCCCTTCTCTCTGAGGGGAAGTGAAGTCACAGTGCTGTTTTATTCCACCTTTCTCTGATGAGCAGTGCTGCTGAACATTATTTCTTTGTGTGTTTACAGGCCGTCTGCATTTCCTCTTCTGTAAAATGTTCACTTTGCTCGTTCACTTTCTGTGTGGTCGTTTTACTTTGGGGTCTCGATTTTCCCATCTCCACCTGGCTCCCTCCACGCGCCTTCCTCCGCGTGCCCCCCGTGCCCCCGTCACCGCCAGCCGGCCTCGCGCCTGTGGGAAGATGCGGACAGGGAGACTCAGCCGCAGGCTGCCAGGCCCAGGGTCGGGCGCTGCTCCCTGCCGACCGCCGCTCCTCAGGAGGCTGCTCGGTGGAGGGTCCCGATCTTACCTCCATCGCTTTATGTTTATACAGTTTAAAAATTGAAGCAATAAGATATTTTCATTGCACTTTGCTCTTCGGTTGCCTGAATCATGTCTTGGAAAACAACTGACAAGAAATAGCCAGAGTGCAAACTTCGTGTCTGCCGTGCTGTGCTTTGGTGATTCGGATCACAGCCCCTGACGCGCACTTGCACTGAGCATCTTTTATCGAGCAGGGTAGATATTTTAGGCAAACTGAGCTCGATGCACTAGAATCTTCTTATCTCCGGTCTGGGGCTGACAGCATCGCCAAGTTTACACTGAGGTTCAGAGTTAATGTTCTGGCACTAGGATTATACAAAGAAAAATAAACCTAGAAATTAAAAGATAAAGGGTGAATTTTTGCTCTGATGACTCACTAACATACGTGTTTACTGTGGCAAGAGCCAGTTTATTCCTCTGTAATTCAACAGCTCTTTTTTCTGTTTTTCTCTAGACTATTCATGTTTTAAAAATATAGAATCAATTTCCTTGTATGAAATAATCTTGCCATAAAGGAACACAATTTTACATTTTATAGCAACCTTCTAAATATATGCAAGTCTGAGACATCTTATTTTCAAAACAATTTTCTGAATTATTTGCTTAGAAATCAGTTTACAATGACTATATAAAATATTTAAAATACTTGTAACGCTCATAATCTATTTAATGGAGAAGTGTTTTCTGTTCATTGTTCTCTTGAAACTACCAAAACATTTGTTAGTGATTCTGTGAACAAGTTTATTCCGAGCACTAACTTAAATGATTCTTTTATGTTGAACAAATATTTATGAAACTCCAACTGTGTTTCAGCTATTTTGTTCTTATTTTTGAATGTAATCTCCATACTAACCACATGAAATATAAAGGGGGTGTTATTGTCTCTATTTCACATATAAGAAATTGAAGTTTGGGGAGTGGGAGTAACTTTCCCACAGCTCCTCAGATTATAGCAGAGCTGAGATTCAAACCAAAACCCTAATTTTTTCCATTATACTTGTGGTCTCTTGTTCCTAAGAACACACATGCCCATCTCCACACACAGCTCTGGCGGCTGGACAGAGGACTCCTTTCTGCCTGCGATTCTTGGATTTCTATACAATCACATATGTTCTTCAAGCTGCAACACTTATCATGATTCATTGTGTTTTAGTTTTACGGTCCCATTTTTCCCGGTAGAGCGTGAGCTCTTGAGAGTGGCCTTTCATGCCTTATTCATCTCTGCAAAGTCTAAGCAAATACTGCCAGCCGCACAGAGGTGTTTCTAACGTCTCGCTGCACTTAGCCCCCCCCAGGCCTCCTCGGGCCGGCTCGGAGGGGCTGATGGCCCAGGGCGGTTGACCGGGACAGTCTCTCTTTGGTTCTTTTCTCTCTACCTTCACGTTCTATCATCTAGTGGAGAAAGATTAAAGTCCGCCTTTGTTCCATGCTAAGTTTGTGAGACTCGGAGCAGGCTGAGCTCCCTTCCTGAAGGGCTGTGGTTGGAGCCACCGGGCCAAGGCCAGGCTGCACCCAGGGGCCGAGGGACGGAGGTGTCCGCGGGCAGGCCTCCCCCCTTCGTTCGCCGGTTCCGGCACCTACCGGCGCCGTGGCTCCCCGCCCGCGTGTGAGGGCCAGGCTGGTGTGACAGCGCGGCCGGCAGAGGCCGGTCCACAGCGAGGGACACGGGACGAGGAGCCGCGAGGGGACGGCCGCCCAGGGCTTGGTCTTCGGGATGAGAACGGGGGACGGACGTGAATGTGGCCCCCAGGAGGGTCAGGAGGAAAGGGTGATAGGACCCCAGGCCCTCTCCTGCCGTTAACAACATGCCCGGTCCCTGCAATACCTCTTTTTAAAAAAAAAAATTCATTATTGGTACAATTTATATACATCTCCCAATCACACATAACATGGGGGAATTTGTACCGATATACGACACAAGTTAATTCTCATTTTTACCCATTTCCCTACCCACCTACACCTCCCCACCCCCTATATGCATGCTCTCTTATTTTCTTTCAGAATCATATTTATTCCTTCCCCTCATTACATCCGCACACCAAATTCCCTTTGGAAGCTTCCCATTCTACAAAAACTGTCATACTTTCTAGAGCTCATTGGCATCCACAGGTGCACAGATAGGCAAATCCCGGATCTTTCCGTTGGAACACCTCTTGGTGCTCACTTGCCGGAGGCCTGGGGTCCTGTGGGATCCTTCTAGACATTCTCCCCGGGCTCTTTTGTCCCGAACAGAGAACTGGGTAAGACAGCATGAAAGTGATGAGGTTCTGAATCCATGAAAGGTAGGAAAAGAGGGTCACTCTGCGCAAGTGAGGGTCACTGCAAGGTAGGAAGAGTGGCCTCATTTGAGCAAATTCTTCCACCCAGGTAACAGCCGCAGCAGAGTTCTGTCAATAGTTTGTGTCCCTTGTGTGACGTTGATGGAAATGTAAACTTTCCTCTGTGGTCTTTACCACAGCCAGAAGTAAGGAAAACACCTGATAATCTCAACTGAGGACTTTCTGAAAAATCCCTGTCTTCTCAAAACTTCTTAAGACTACCAAGGTCATCCAAAGCGAGGTGAGCCCGAGGGGCTGTCACAGCCGGAGGAAGCTACAGAGACGGGGGCTCTGAGGTCATGGCTGTCCTCACAGACGCTGAGACGGAGACCGGACATCACCTAAAAGCTAAGGAAGCCGAGACAGAGAGGGACTTTAACAATAATATGCCTTATTCATTGTATTGCAAATATACTGTAGTCACGTGAGGTGTTAGGAATGGGTGTGGGGTCTATGGAAGCTCCAGGCATTACTGTCACAATTTTTTCATATATCTCAAACTCTGAAATAAAAAACATTTAGAGGGCACAAAATAGGATAGATACATCTAGAAAGCTAATAAGTTTATATTAGAATGAAACATCAAACATATGAAAGAGAAATATGCATGGACAAGGAATAGAAGAAAGTCCACCATAACAGACTTACGAGAGTTCTCACCAGAGTAAAGCACAGAATAATTATGGGTGACATAAAACTGACTATTTACAGAATAAGAGGAAAGAGGAAACATGACAAAGGAGTGGCTTTTTACAATGCAGATTGTCAGACAATCTAGATTTTAAATTTATTATTTTATTTCAGTATTTTATAACAAGAAAATATATGTGTGTGTGCATGTATGTATCACTTTACCTTTTATAAATTGGCAAACATGATTGTAAAATATCTTTCTTTTGTGGTATATTATCTTTTAGAAACCTCTCTTCTTCCCTATAATACACAGAGCATCTTAGTTACTTTTTTGTTACTAAGGCAAAACACTTGACACCGAAGTTGAGGGAGGAAAGGTTTATCTTATCTCACGGTTTGTAGAGGTTTTGGTCCGCGGTCAGCTGGTTCCGAGGCGGGGTAGGCAGAAGGCACCAGCGGCAGCAAGCCTTCCCGCTTTCTGTTTCTTTATGTTCCATAAAGGCGGTAAGCCGGTTAACTGGTGCTGCCCACGCTCAGGGTGGAGCTTCCGTTTTCCCTGCTCAGAACTATGCGAAATCCACTGTAGCACACGCTTTAAATCCAGCTATCCAGGAGCCACCACAGTTGCACCTATAAGGATTCGGGAGGACATTTAGATACGGGCCACAGAACAGTGCATTTAACCTTTCCTCCCTTAGTCTACGCTCAGTCTGTCTCTGTCTGTCTCTCTCTTTCTGTCTCTGTCTCTCTCTTTCTGTCTCTGTCTCTCTCTTTCTGTCTCTGTCTCTCTTTCCACACATGTGCTCAAACACTCCCACGTTAGTGTTTCTGGAGACAACCAGCAAGCAAGAGAACGTGCTGTACCACTGAGAAAAGCTTAATAAAAATAATAAATACAACTGATCCCTCTCCCTTAGCAATGGATGCGTTCTTATTTATATAAGATTACCTAGCAGTACTTTGATTTTTTTTTTGTATTTTGTCAGAGAAATACAAAATGGGGGGCCACTGCGAGAATATAAAATAATACGAAAGACAAACACCTGGGAGTCTTTCAAAAATGTAAGCAAAAATCTCCATCAAATCCTTTAATTAGTTTCTTAAAATTTATCTCAGAGGCAAGAAAATAATATCTTCATTGTATTATTTGTTCCACCGTATAGCTACTTTGCATTTTGATGGGTTTCATAAAGTCTTGATTCTTTTTTGCCTGCGTGTGCTAACATGGAAAGTTCTGGATAAATCTGTCTGCCTTCTCTTCTCTCCAACACACTCAAACCCCATAAACACATTCATGTTCCAGACCTGCTCCCCATTTCTCTTCAAGAGCAGAACCATCACTCTCCAGAGAGCATGGCGCCCACGCCAGTTGGAACGGGATTCCATCTCGTCGGAACGGGTTCCAGCTGGAACTGCCCGCCGCGTTCCCGCCTTCTGCTGCGCACAGCATGTAGCACACCAAGTGTCCACACCAAGTGTGCACACGAGTGGTTTCCCTCTCTGTGATTAGGTCCCTGACGCCGCCTTGTTCTTTCCCCCGTCTTACTGGGCACCTCTCTGCCTTAGCAAGTGCCAGGCCTCCGCCTTCCTCTGACCCTGTGGCGCTCACGCTCCCGGGAACTCAGCGCCTTCAGACCGCAGCCCTCTGTCTGTCACGGCCCTGGGCCGGTGGCCGAGCGTGCTCGCTTGCTCGCTTGCTTCCGGCTGTGATGTGTCACTCCTTGCACGCACACTGGCGGCACCCATGTCTGTGCCTTTCTAAGCTGCTTGTCATTCAGTTACTGTTTCCCCCCAGATCTGGAGCGATGCTCAGACTGCCTTCTAATGCTACTGCAACCTGGTACGAACAAAAGAATAGGTTTATGCATTATCTCCCTGTTCGGACTATAATTCTTTTAAAACAACACTGTCTCTTTTTTAAGCTGTGAGAAATTTTAAGTGCTCCTGATAAGTACAGAATGGCCTGCAAATGCAGGCTTAGTTTTAGAAACCTAACACAATGTCTGCAGACTGTGTCACCTGCTGCCAGAATCTGCTGCTTGCTCAAGCTCGACCTGCCACCAACCTCCTGCGTCCCTCGGTCTCCTCAGACACCGATTTCAGGCTGCTGCTGAAATAAATAACCCAAAGCTGGGGGGCCTAAGATACCATTTACAAATTGCTAAAAACAAAATCATTGCATTACAGCTCTATAATTCAGAAGTTTGAAACGGGTCTCACTCGGCTAACATCAAGATGTTGGGGATCTCCTGTCCTCTCCGAGGCTCCGTGAGAAGCCATTTTTCTGCCTTTCCTGTCCCCTCGAGAAGGCCCCACTCCAGTCACCAGTCCTTTTCCTTCGTCCTGGGAGCCACCAGCAGCGCCACTCTGATCTCACCCGTTGTCTTGTGTCCTCTGATTCTGCCCCTGATTCGCCTTTACTTTGAAGTCACTGTGATGGCGCCGAGGACAGCCGGACAACACTCCCTGGACTTCAGCCCGCTCAGGTGACCGGCAAGCTCAACCCCACTGGACATCTCCGTTTCCCTTACCACAGAGTGCAATCCATTCACAAGTTCTGAAGACTAAGACGCAGACATCCATGGGGTGTCCCACCCTAGATACTACTGCAAGGTGGCTTTGCTATCTAGGCAGTTACCACAGCTCTTGGGCAGAGTCCTTCGTGGTGCGATCAGAGCCGAGGGATCCTCTGTCCCGGAACAGCTGAGTGTCAGGGGACCCATCATATTGACCAGAGACGGCAGTAGATTTGAGGTTTAAACTACTGAGTGAAATGTGCCTCTCGCTCCCGAGGGAAGAACAAACTGTGTAAACCCTGGGAGTCACTCTTGCTGATGTGTTCCTGGAATTTTGTCTCTTCTGGTGCTTTCAGATCCCCTTGAAGTGGGAATCCTAATCTAGAAATATTTTCTGGCCACGCAGAGGCCAACAGATTACATACAGATGGTTCTGACTCATAGTTTTCCAACCGCCCAGTGGCACAGAAGTGAAACGCATGGAGTCTCCACTCCAGTGGGCACTTGGCATTTTGTGAGTGAGAGAGTCACCATTTCAACCACACACGTGACTGTGACAGTAAAGAGCTGATCACTAGACGGTACGTTGTGTGGTGCCAAGCTGTGATGTTTTGTATGTTACATTAAACACATATTCAACATGCTATTTTCAACTTACAATCCTTGTATCAGGAAGTAACCTCACTGTAAGTCAAAGAGCGTCAGTATTTAGATTGCTTCTTAGTTTAGGCACATAAATCTCCATAATGGAAAGGTTGGCGCCCTAAAAGATGAAGATAAAATTATGTCATTTGTGTAGTAAATGCTTTTCAGTCCAGCTCACAGTAAAATAAAATATGCTTCTATATGAGTAGCTCTGTGTGGCAGCTAGCCTCTGACGAGGATTCATCCTGATATTTTTAACGAAGTTTTCCTCTAGTTCAGGATTTACACAGATGATGAAAGCTGGCCTCTATTTTTAGGAGAGGATTACAAACATTCCACTCACTCTAGCCTGGCATTGGTGCAGTTTGGTTCTTCATAGAAGGACTGTGGACGCGCTCAGCAAACGACAAGGCCCGGTGTGGAAAGCACGCACGGTTTAGCTCTGGCCGTGCCATGGAGCTCATTTCAACAAGTTCAAGGAGAGAGCCCAAGAGGAGCAAGGTGAGGAGAAGCCATCGCACCAGACGGTGTTGAGCAACGCGACTTGAAAGCCGGGGTCACGGGATTTATTACTTTCTGTCCGTGAATCACCATCCTTTCAAGAAGTAAGGGAATCTTAGTCCACTTTGGCGGCCATAACATTAGGCTCTCCTAGATAATTAATTTATCATAGAAGTGCATTTCTGGTAGTTCCGGTGGCTGGTGCCAAGGTCAAGGCACCAGAAGATTCACTGGCGCAGGCGCACTGTCCAGTTCCAAGATGGCGCCTCCTCCTGCCCCTGCACATGGTGGAAGCAAAGCACCTCCCTCGACTTCAATCACGGGCACTCCTCGCATTCACAGGTGTGAAGCACTCTTGACTTCATCGTTAAGAATCCTCCGCCCTCTCCTACCGCTGTGTTCTAGCCGTACCTTGAATGCTGGCAGGGGCAGACTAACATGAATTTGTATATGGAGTAGTGTACCAGTGTTCAGGCCATAGCAGGCGTTTAAGAGTGCTGTAATGTCACACGAAAGAGAGTGAAACGAGGCTAATTTGGTCTAATCCCATCTTCTGTAAAACCTCCAGACTGACAGAGATCGCTACTTGAGATAGCCAAGGTGGCTGCGGGTACTCAAGCTGAAATGTGTGTCTTCTCTACAAGAGGAGAACTGGGACTAATTTTCTCTAGGTGGAAACTATGTTATTCCTCTTATCTAGAACTCTTTCTCCATAGGGCGTTTCCTTCCTGCCACCCATTCCTCCAGAGACTGGAATATATATTTTAAAGTGTCCCATGTTTATATTAATTTTTTATAATGTAAGAGACTATAAAAAGCCAGAAACTCTTGTAGCTTTAAATGATCTATATATTTGTTTTTAAACCATTTTTTTGAAGAATTATATAGGTTTAGGTGAAAAAGATAAGTTCCTTTTGGATGGTTATCTTACTTTTTCCCTACTTCCAACAGAAACTCAGCACTAGATCTGTGGAGTGACAGCATAAACTTCTTTAAAACTGCAAAGCTATAAAAGGCAACATTTTCTGAGTTCTAGAATGTATGATAAGTGCTGTGAAGTAATAAGAAGATATTCAAAGGGAAAAGGGGGTAGCGGTACGTAGAGAAGGGAAAGGAAAAACCTGCTGATAAAGGAGACGAAGCTTGTGGGTATAGCGGATGGGGGTTTGGGGGGCAGGAAAATGAGAGGTCATGTCATGTACCGGTACAAATTCTCAGTATCGACTGTGATCACAACATGTATATAAAATGTACCAATAAAATCAATTTATAAAACAATAACAAAACAAAAAATTAAACATGATTCTTTTCTAGGACACATGAGAGTAGTTTTTTGTAATAATATCTGAAAAAAAAGCTCAGGCCCATGAGCATAACCAGGAAACTGACTTTTCACAGCCTGGAGGGGAGTTGTTCAAGCTGCTCAGTATTGACCAACAAACGTATTTGTCACAAAACTCTGTAATT
>PVIC010037693.1:0-17962 GCA_004025085.1 Thryonomys swinderianus | reverse complement strand
AAATAGACACAGATGTGTAAGTGCTGTATCTTTTCTCTAGTATGAAAAACCAAAGGTGAGGGGCCGGAGGGTTAGCTCAGTGGTTCCGGCACCTGCCTCGCAAGCGCAAGGTCCTGAGTTCGATCCCCGGTAACCACATACAATGCTGGGCGTGGAGACACGCCCACCAACAATCAACACCGCATACCACAATGCCGGATGTGGTGGCTCACGCCTGTAATCCCAGCACTCGGGAGGCAGGGACAGGAGGATTGCTGAGTTCGCGGCGGCTTGCCTGGGCACCATAGTGAGCTCAGGGCCAGCCTGAACTACAAAGTGAGACCCTGTCTCAAAAAGCAAAAAAAAAAAAAACCAAAGGTGAAAATGAATGCCAAAATGTATGCTAGGTATTATGAAATAGGAAGAAAATATCCAAAAGGAAGAAGGAAAGAGTTGGTAGGAGAAAGTAAAGAAGGGAAATAAAAAATTTGATAGTTTTTAAAAAAGGAAACAAAGTTTATGTATATGGGGGGCAGTGGTTGTAAAGGGCAGGGGAAAGGAGAAAAATGAGGATTTAGATATGTAATGTACAGGTACAAATTCTCAGTGTTAAATATGATTATAATGTGTGTATAAAATGTACCGATAAAATCAATTTTTAAAGATAAAATAAAATAAAAAGACAAAAACAAAAACTTTTGTTTTTTCAAGAAACCCTCATGAGGGTACGTGGATCTGTGTGTAATATTGTACAGGGGATTAAACCCAGGAACTTGCATTGAACCACATCCTCAATCCTTTTCTATTTTGTTGTTGTTTTTCAGATAGGATCTCGCTGCATCACTGAATCGCCCAGGCTGGAGCTCAACCTTTCGCTCATCTGCCTCAGGCTCCAGAGTGCCGGGATTACAGGAATAGGTCACCATACCCATCTAGTCATTTTGTACTGTTCTGTTTTGTTTTGTGTGTGAGAGCTTGAGCTCTGGGCCTTTGCGCTGAGCTACATCACCAGCCCTTTTTATTTTCTGAGTCAAGCTTTTACTAAATTGGTACACTGTGCCTGCTGGGCTGGAACTTATGAATCTCCTGACTTGTTCTCTCAGAATGCTGGAATTACAGTTGTGCAATGCCACGTCCAGCTTCAGTTGTTTTTAAACTAGTAAAACTGAATATTATACTTAGATCACTGTGGTAGCCATCAGCCAAGGTAGTCTTCAGTGAGCCCAGCCTCCTGATATTTATATTCTTGCTTAACTGTTCCTTATAATGTACCAGGCTTGGTCTGGGTGATCAACAGAATACTAGAGAGGTGCTGGGAGGTCATTTCCATCATGAATTCCTCCCTCAGGAAACCAGCTGCCATGCTGTAAGGATACCTGGCAGCTCTGAAGAGAAATACGGTCAAGAACACACTTGTACCAACAACCAGCCGCCAGCCTGGCTAGCGGGGGGGGGGATGAATTAACTTGGCAGTGATCTTTGACCCCACCAGGCCCTCCCATGGCCACAGCCACATGACACCAAGCTAAGCTGCTTCTAGAGCTTTGATTCACAGAGATAGTTCGTTTTAAATAGCTAAATTCTGAAGTAAATTATAGATGTATTAGATAACTCATAAATCTCCTTCCTTCTTCCTTTTGGCTTTCAGCAATCCTAGATTTGAATAGCAGGCCTACTTCTAAAGTATACATCTTATCTGAAATGCTTGGGACTACAAGCGTTTTATTATTTTATATTTTTTAAAATACAGTATTTGCATATATAAGGTACCATGAAAGCGGACCCATGTCTAAACATCAAATTATTTTGTTTCATTGATACCTTATGCAAACAGCCTGAGGGTAATTTTATGTGATATTTTGGGGGTATCTGCATTTAGATTATGACCTGTCTCATGAGGGAGGTCAAGATCTAAAATTTTCCACTTGTAACTTATGTCCATGCTCACATGGCTTCAGATTTTGGAGCATTTTGAATTTCAGATTTTCAGATTAGGGGTGGCCAACCTATGCAAGACTCATGTACTTTTGTTTCCTAACATTATTTTTAATCTCCTTGCTTTTTTTCCCTCTTATTTCAGATTCTTGTTTGGTTTTTTATCTCTAGTACAATATGTGCTATAAGCCAACTCAGGTCATTTTAGGATATGAGACAAAATATGTTTATGATAAAATATAACCAGAGGAAGGTATTAGTACATAAGTAGAGAAATAAACGTTGGTTGTTAGACTCAAGTTTGACACTTTTTTAAAAAATTATTATTATTGGGCTGGAGGGTCAGCTCAGTGGTTCTGGCGCCTGCCTCGCAAGCGAAAGGTCCTGAGTTCGATCCCCGGTAACCACATATAATGCTGGGTGTGGAGACACGCCCACCAGCAATCAACACTGCATACCACAATGCCGGATGTGGTGGCTCACGCCTGTAATCCCAGCACTCTGGAGGCAGAGACAGGAGGATTGCTGAGTTCGCGGCGGCTTGCCTGGGCACCACAGTGAGCTCAGGGACAGCCTGAACTACATACAAAGCGAGACCCTGTCTCAAAAAGCAAAAAAAAAATTATTATTATTATTATTTTTTTTTTGGATACAGGGTCTCACTTTGTAGTTCAGGCTGGTCCTGAGCTCACTATGCAGCCCAGGCAAACCTCGAACTCAGCAATCCTCCTGTCTCTGCCTCCCGAGTGCTGAGATTATAGGCATGAGCCACCACGCCCAGCACTGTGGTATGTGGTATTAATTGCTGGTGGACATGAGTCATCATGCCCAGCATTGTATGTGGTTACCGGGGATCGAACTCAGGACCTTGCGCTTGCGAGGCAGATGCCGGAACCACTGAGCTAAATCTCTGGCCCAACTTAATTTTACTTTTAACTTGAAAATCTAGTAATGGTGTCAGGGCAAGTGTGGCCAGCCAACAATTTTTTTATAACTGTAAATTTCCAAAAAGTGAAATAAAGACCAAAGTTTATTTTCCTTTTCTAAAAAGCAAAGATAAAGGGGAAGAGGGGAGGGACAGAAATAAAATGTCAGTATGATAGATATATGACAATTACAGGCTGCTATAACATAATACCATAAACCAAGGGCTAATTTAAAAGCAACAGAAATTACTCCTCGTTCTTAAGGCTAGAAAGTCCAAAACCAGGTAGCAGAAGCTCTAGTGTCTGGTGTATATAGTAGGGACTGCTTCTTATAGTAGTCTTTTCTGTGTCCTCTTACAGTGGAAGAGGCAAACAAGCCCTTCAGGCCTCAATTGTAAGGACACTAGTTGTATGCTCGATGGCTCCACTCTCAGGACTTGTTCTCACCCTAAAGGCCCCATTTCTTCATACCTTTTAACTCCTAGTACAGTAGGACTAAGGGGAACACAAGTTAGGGAGACACAAGTTAGGGGGACACGAACTTTCTGACCAGAGCCACAGAAAAAAAGCCCATAAATAAATATCTTCTGACCTTGATTTACTTACGGGTTTTTTTAATTATCAAGAATTAATATGATCGACTTCATTTCTACATGTTAAAAATCAGTCAGGAAAACAGCAATGAATTTTAAACAGATAGACTACAGAATCCGAGGACACTGCAATGTATTCCAAATTGAACACTGACCAGGAGGTGTTCCAAATTGCATTCACTCAGTTGTATTACCCTAGAGTGATTCAAGTGTTTTAAATTATTTTAATTACTGTTACTGAGTTCACCATCTCTTGAATTTTATTCAAGTTCTTTCACCAACATAGAAGTTTTGTTTTGTTTTGTCTTGTCTTGTTTTGGCAGTACCAGGGATTGAACTCAGAACCTTGCACTTGCCAGGGAGGTGCAAACCATTGAGTTATATCCCCTGCGAAATATATACACCTTTTGAGGTTAGAACCTCAAAAATCATCATCATACACAACTAACCCATAAAAATGACACTTTCCCATTTTTTACTGAAATTTTATTTATGGCTTAAATTTTAAAATGAATTATCAAGGGCAGTACTCAAAAATCAACAGAATATAATTTGAATTAAAAACAACATCAACTTTATTACACAAGATGGCAGCAAATAATTAGATGGGCCAAACAAATGCATAATTGAGTTAACTATAAATAGTAAAGCACCGCAGAAATCCAGAGCCAATATTACTTAGTTGACCCTTGAATATATTTCAAGATGTATCACTTGTTTCTTCATCCAACAAACACTGACATGTTATTACACAAATACCTAATTATATAACAAAATGGTACCAGAGTATTTACTCTCAGGTGATTTGATAAACTTCAGATATCAATTGCAGACTTAATTTGTTTTGTATGTGCAACAACTAAGCAAAAATAATTTTCATACTGAGTCTTTGAGGACTCAGTCTTTACAAACTCTGATACATAGCAAGTTCTTAACTCTATCCTCAACTACATCTTGGTCTCAATTCTAAAATGCATTCTCATGGCTCTATAGTTTAGAGATCCTCTTCTTTACCTCAGAATGGTGCTACAAACCCTTCACATACACATATGTACACACTCAAAAGCCTTCTCTTGGGCCAGGGATTTAGCTCAAGTGGTACTGTGTGGTACCGTGCCTACCTTGGAAGCACAAGGGCCAGAGTTCGATCCCCGGTACTGCCAAAAAAAAAAGGCCGGAGATTTAGCTCAGTGGTTCTGGTGCCTGCCTCACAAACTCAAGGTCCCTGGTTTGATCCCGGTAACCACATACAACAATATCTGGTGTGGTGACTCACACCCATCAGCAATCAGTACCACATACCACAATGTCAGGTGTGGTGGCTCACTTGGGAGGCAGAGGCAGAGGCAGGAGGATTGCTGAGTTTGAGGCTTGCCTGGGCTTCATAGTGAGCTCAGGTCCAGCCTGAATTACAAAGCAAGACCTTGTCTCAAAAAAAAAAAAAAGCCTTCTCTTCTGAAAGCATTCAGAGTCCATCTTGAGCATACTTGAACTTTCTCTTCTAAATTCACAACATACTGAGAATGCCTAAAACAGTAGGAAGTTCTGTTACACTGTCTGTCTCTAGACTAGACTATTTATCATATATTGACACATTTTGGCATAGATTCCACTCAGCAGTTTCACTCTTTCTACAAGATTTCTTTGAGTGATTTAGATGTGTTGCAGGAAATCAAGAATCTGTGTTAGAGGTCTGAGTATGGCTTACAAATACAGATGCCAGTGTCTCATAATTTATTGTGGTAGCCTACAGATAAAACTTATGACATTTGCTTAATAAAAGTTCCTCCAACACAGATTCAAAGGTCATTATAACACATTGCTATATAACACTAACAGTCAAAAGAAATACGATGTAGTAGAGATGAACAGAAGAGAAATAGAATGAGAATAACAAGAAGGGAAACAGAAAGGGGGAAGGTGGAAGAAGGATCGCTATTCTAAGTACTCCCTGAATTGTCCTCACAAATTTGTGATAGATACACACTCTCTCTCTCCTCCCTCCCCTTCCCCTCCCCCCCTTTCCAGTACTGAGGATCAAACTCAGGACCTTATGCTTGTGAGGCAGGCACAGTGCCACTGAGCTAATTCCCTCACCCATCCACTGACTTTTTTTGAGACAGGGTCTCGCTTTGTAGTTCAGGCTGGCCCTGAGCTCACTATGTAGCCCAGGCAAGCCTCGAACTCAGCAATCCTCCTGTCTCTGCCTCCCAAGTGCTGGGATGACAGGCGTGAGCCAACACGCCCGGCCATCCACTGACTTTTAACTTTGAAAGTTACTACTGGTCAATCACTTGTCATACAAATAATATGTAGATTCCTATAATGTCTTGGTTTGTCCATCAAATAGTTTTAGGAATAGGAAAGTTCAAGTAAAATAATATAGAATCACCATGGAGTACTTCTAAATTACATTGTATTAGAGTTCTTTGCCAAAGATCATAAAGATTATGAAATTGAACACTGATGACATGGTTTTGGAAAAGCATACAGATTCTGGGAGTAAGATGGAAGGGGGTAGACAAATAGCAAATGTTTGCTAGATGAATCATGAGAAGTAAAGTAGGAGGAAAAAAGAGTTATGAATATATTCTAGAGATTGGTTACCTTGCATTACCGTACATGATAGAAAATATTAAATATGGGGAGTCCACTGACCTATAGACCAAGGTAATTCATTGTCTATTTCCAAAAGCAAAAAGGAAAGACTTTAAATACTTTCACCAGAAAACAATGGTGTTTGCAGAACTAGATGATCAACTGATTTAAAAAGTATACAAATATATACATGTAACAAAGTATCATGATGCTTCAAAAATATGTACAATTTTTGTGTCATTATGTATCAGTTAAATAAACAATTTAATTTTAAAAAGCAACATTCACTGACAAGGTATAGTAGTCATTTATTGCTGCACTACAAACTCTTCCTAACCTGACAATTTATATGAATCATCTCGGTGAGTGAAGGATTTGAGAGCTGGGACCAATTTAGCTAACTGGTCTAACTCAAGGTCTCTTGAAAGAATGCAGTCAAGCTGTCCCATAATGCAAGATTTGAAAGATTTTCTCTAAAATGGTCTCTTACATGATTGTTGTCAGGAGAACTCAGTTTTTCACTACAGATCTTTCCATAAAACTCTTCTGTCTTCTCACAAAATGGTACTTCCCTAAGCAAGTAATCCAGAGAAAAAGCAATCAGAAAGCTAGAATGTTCTCATGTGTCCATGTCATATACTATCATTAGCTTTTCTTTTCTTTCCTATTCATGAGATGCAAGTCACTAAGTCCAGCCCATATTCAAGGGGAAAGTTATTGGGTTTCTTTTTCCTTCTTTCTTTCTTTCTTTCTTTCTTTCTTTCTTTCTTTCTTTCTTTCTTTCTTTCTTTCTTTCTTTCTTTCTTTTCTTTCTTTCTTTCTTTTTCTTTTCTTTCTTTTTTCTTTCTCTTTCTTTCTTTCCTTCTTTCTTTTTCCTTCCTTCCTTCCTTCCTTTTCTTTCTTTCTTTGATAGAACATCAAAGAGTTTATGGACATACTTTATTACACAAGGCAAAAACATAGCTCTATATGTTTATAAATGTGATGAAATCATAGCCATTAAAATAAAAGTTGAGCAGATGTTTTAAAAGATAAAGTTAAAAAATTACCCTAGAGGCCAGGGATTTAGCTCAGTGGTTCTGGCACCTGCCTGGCAAGCACAAGAGCTACATTAAAGTCAGAGATAACTTATAAGAGAAAAACAGAAATTTAATTCAGAAGCTAAGTGGAATTTCAGGAAAAAAAAAGAACAAGTAAAATAAAAGGCAAAATAATTAAGGGAAAATATTTTCCCAAACCAAAGGACACCAAAATCCAGCTTCAAAAAAGGTTCCCTATTGCCAAGCACAAGATACAAAAAATGACCCAGACCAATGGACACAAATACTAGAAATAAAGGTCCTAAAATCTTCTGAATTAAAAAAAATAAAAAGGTACTTTACAAAAGACAAGGACAAGAATGACATGAAACTTCTCAACATTTTATCTAGAAAAAAAGAAAAAGTAAGGTCAAATTGAGCAAAGACAATGATTGTCTTAATACCATAATCATGTAAATTATTTGCTGGGGACTGGATTTTGCCTTTCTTCACAGGTTGAATCCCTAATCCAGCGTGTTGGATTTGGGGATGGAGACCTATGGAAAATAATTCATTAGTTTGAGATGAAGTTATGATCCCACATAATAAGATTTCAGTGTCCCTGGAAGGAATATCCAAGAAATTGCTCTCTCCTCCTAACCACATGAGGACACAGCAGGAAGGTGGCAGTTTACAGGACACTCACCAGGCAGTGACTTTGTTGGCAGAACAATTTCAAATTTCTAGCCTCCAGAACTGTAAAAAAGTAAATGTGTTTCTTAAGCTCCCCAATGTACATTTTTGGTTTTGTTATAGCAGCTCAACTTGACTGAGGCACTATTAATCGTATGTAAAGGCAAAACCAAAAAAATGCTGTATTTGGAAGATCTTAAAAATTTGTGTTCCATATTACCTTTTGGAGGATGTTCTAGAAAACAGGCTTCAATCAAATGAGAAAAAGACAAAAGAAAGAAAAAGGATACAAAAGATTGGACACACAAAATCTACAGTCAAGGGCCAGGGATTTAGCTCAGTTGTTCTGGCTTCTGCCTTGCAAACGCAAGGTCCAGAGTTCAATCTCGGGTAACCACAGACTACAATGCTGGGTGTGGTGACTCACCTATTGTCAGGAGGCAGAGGCAGGAGGATTGCTATGAGTTGGAAGCTAGCCAGGGCTACATAGTGAGCTCAGGGTGAGCCTGAACTACAAAAGCGAGACCCTCTCTTAAAATAAAAAACAAAACAAAACAAAAAATAGTCAGATTTTAGGACAAGAACTGTACAACTGTATTGTTTTAGATTAAAATATTCAAAATTGAAGGAGAATAGAATGCTCTGGAAAAAAACGTAAAAGATAAATTATCTGACACATTTTGCCAATAATATAGTTGAATATGGAGTTTGTAATAAAAATGAAAGGAAATTAAAACATGACAATCTTAAAAATGCAAAAAGGTATATGAAAAATAATCATAATGCACTCTATGGCTCAAATTAAACAATATTTACATAACTTAAATGAGGTTCTGGACATAATATTCTCTTGGAAAATTATTTTTTTGTTGTTGTTATTTGTTTTTTGTTGTTGTTCTTGTTTTCGTTTTTGTTTTTTGAGACAGGGTCTCGCTTTGCAATTCAGGCTGGCCCTGAGCTCACTATGTAGCCCAGGCAAGCCTCGAACTCAGCAATCCTCCTGCCTCTGCCTCCCGAATGCTGGGATTACAGGCGTGAGCCACCACGCCCGGCGTTATTTGTTTGTTTTGAGAAAGGGTCTCGCTTTATATAGTTCAGGCTGGCCTGAGCTCACTATGTAGCCCAGGCAAGCCTTGAACTCAGCAATCCTCCTGCCTCTACCCCCCCATGCTAGGATTATAGGTGTAAGCCACCACACCTAGTATTGTGGTGTGTGGTATTGATTGCCGGTAGGCATGAGTCACCACATGCGGTATTGTTGTATGTGGCTACTAGAGATCGAACCAGGGACCTTGCACTTGCTAGGCAGGCACCAGAACCACTAAGCTAAATCTCCAGCAATGTTGTGGTTTTTATTATGTTTCCAGGATGAACCATCTAGGATTTGAGGTGGGGCCAAAATTGTTTATATAAGATCCTCAGGTGTTTTTAAAGATTAGACAAGTTTATAAACTACTGGTATAAAAAATACTCAGGAGAATAAGGAGCACATTTTCATTTGTTTTTTCTTTCTGTTTTTTTTAAGACAGGATCTCACTTTGTAGTTCAGGCTAGCCCTGAACTCACTATGTAGCCCAGGCAAGCTTTAAGCCCAGCAATCCTCCTGCCTTTGCCTCCCTAGTGCTGGGATTACAGGCTTGAGCCACCAAACCCAGCATTTGTGGTATGTGGTACTGATTGGCGGTAGGCATGAGTCACCACACCCAGTGTTGTTGTATGTGGTTACCGGGCATGGAACCAGGGACCTTGTGCTTGCTAGGCAGGCATTGGAACCACTGAGCTATATCTCCGGCCCACATTTTCATTCTTAAGTAATAACTTTTCCTAAAATTATTAGAAATGTTTTTCCAATCTTTTGCAATAAACCTACTCATCCCTCGGTGTTAAGATCACCCTCATTTTGTAGACTCATGGTAGAAGATGAAGATTTTTTTTTTTTTTTTGAGACAGGGTCTCACTTTGCAGTTCAGGCTGGCCCTGAGCTCCTTATGTAGCCCAGGCAAGCCTCGAACTCAGCAATCCTCCTGTCTCTGCCTCCTGAGTGCTGGGATTACAGGTGTGAGCCACCATGCCCAGCACTGTGGTATGTGGTCTTGATTGCTGGTGGGCGTGAGTCACCACACTGAGCATTGTATGTGGTTACTGGGGATCAAACTCAGGACCTTGTGTTTGCGAAGCAGGCGCCGGAACCACTGAGCTAAATCTCTGGCCCAATTTTTGCAGCAAACCTTAAGTGAAATTTCAAATTCTGTGTTGTTCTTCTCATATTTATAACAGAACTGGTAATCTGCTCCCTAGTGGTACTAAAAAAAGAATAAAAGGAAATTACTTAAACTGTAGCAAAATATCCTGAGAATATGAGAGTTTCCTGACATTGAGATGTTTTAAAACACTGACATGGGATTCCAGGGATGTTATAAAATATTCACCTTCAAAAGTTGTTATAAAACTATCCCAGTATGCCTGGGTTTAAACAAATCTGATGGAAAGAAGATGGTTAGGAAGGCAGAATATATTCATTGACTGATTTGATAATTACTGAGCTACTCTCAACTTGATACTATGTTAGATGTTAATCATTGTAGATCGCATATTTTAAGGTTATTTGATCATGGAATATTTCTCAAGTGCAAGTGTGTAACTAGGCCTTTAGAAAAAGGAAACTCTAATATATAATGTTTACTTTATAAAAAGAAAGGTATATGAAAAATATGAAAATTTCAGATTGTTGAAAAAATTAACTGTTATATTCATTTACAAACTATATCAAGCTTAGAAAAACAGCCTTATATTTTTGGTATAAAATATTATACACACTTACAAACATTTTTAGGAAAGAACCAACTTTTTTCAGAACTTGCAAGAATTCAACAAGTTGATGAGATACAAGACAAATATACTAATTGTTATGACTTGTGTTTAGATTCCCCCCTCTCCAAATCTCTCATGGTCATAGGTGGTGCTTTTTCAGAAGTGCTTGATCTAGGGTATATGATGCTGGAATTTTTTCATGGTATAATGCCAAGCTTAAGGATACTAAGAACAAGGGTGTGAGTGTTACTCACCTTAAGTAGTCTGGATAAAATAAATAAGGGGCAAAAAGATGTTGTTAAGATTCCTTGTTGTTTTGCTACATTGTACATGCCATGAACTGTTTCCTCTCTGCCTTGGAGCCAACTGATTATGAAGTGAAACCCCTACCAACTATGAGGTAAATAAACCTTTCCTCCTTTAACTTTGGGTATTGGAATATTTTGTCTCAGAGAGAAAAGTAACTAAGACAGAATTTGGTACAAGACAAATGGGGTTGTTGCTGTGACTACATCTGACTGTGAGCTTCAGGAGCCTTTGACACTGGTTTGTGTAAAGAGTTAGGACAGGTTCAGAGCCTCTGACTGAGAAAAGTAGCGTTGGAATGTCTTAGGCTGTACTTGATGGGAGATTCTGGTCAGAGTTCAGAAGACCAGAATTATAATAGAAATTCTGCTGGTAAAAACCAGGCTCAGGAAGTTTCTTCTGTGAAGAAGAAACTGCATTAGCTGTTGAACTTAAGACAATGTGTGTTGTACCTTGGAAGAAAGTTGTCTGCATTCCGCTTGTGTCTAGAGACTCTGCTTGAGACCAAGATTAAGGGTGCCAGACTAATTATCTCACAGAAAAAATTTCAAGGCAGTCTAATGTTGAGGCTGTGGCATGGCTATGGTTAAGGGCTGTTAGCCAGATCTACATTGAGAGTCAAGAGTAAAGAGGCCAGCAGATGACTTCAAACTTTCTAAATTAGTCACAAAGGAAGCTCCATTAAAGCCGTGTACTATAAAGATAAAGCAAAGGAGACCTGGATTGCTGAGAAGGAACAGAAGCATAGAAAAACAGCCTGAGGGTTTCACAAGGAGCAACAGAACTAACCTTTGCAGCCTCAAAAATTGCAAATGTTGGGCTGAGGATTCAGCTCAGTGGTCCTGCCACCTGCCTAGCAAGTACCAGGGTCCTGAGTTTGAACCCAGGCAAGCACATATCACATTGCCATGTCTGGTGACTCACGCCCACCAGCAATCAGTACCACACATCAAAATGCTGGGTATGGTGGCTCATGCCTGTAATCCCAGCACTCAGGAGGCAGAGGCAGGAGGATTGCTGTTAGTTTAAGGCTTGTCTGGGCTACAGTGAGCTCGGGGCCACCCTGAACTACAAAAGCGAGACCTTGTCTCAATAAAAAACAAACAAGCAAGCAAGCAAGCAAACAAACAAATAAATAAATTTTAAAAATTGCAAATGTCAGAGACTTTGAGAAGAGAACCTAGTGCACCAGGCTGCAGAGTGGCAACAGCCTGGGGAAGTTGTTCCTCACTCAGGATTTAGCTCATAAGCACTAGATTCCTACAGCCAAGAGAGAAAGAAGCCTTAAAACTCCAGGTAGCAGCAGACCTTGGCATCATCTACATGGTGCTGACTTTAGTTACATGCACAATGTGGTTGTAGGAACAGGAAGTATTCTATACAGATTTCACAAGAAGGCCTAGGAGACCAGGCAGTGTGCCTCTGAGGGTGCAGTGTTCAAAGCTATGAGTGTGAAGCTGAGGTATAGTAGAGACCTCAGAAGTTTGGAGACGCCTGGGGTGTGGATCATCAGAGGAAAGCTGCGAGGAAAGAGCAGAGCCAGCCCAAGAGAGAAGCTGCGGGAGCTACAATCACTGGTTACGCAGTAGGGGTGGAGCCACCAAAGCCCATTGGAGTTCACAACTCACCATAGATTGCTGGGGATGCTGGAAGTAGAACCCTGGGATTTAATTTTGCCCTGCTGGATTTTGGACATGCTTTGGACCCAAACCATGTATGCCCCATTTATAACTTTTAGAATGGTAATTTCTATCTTAAGCTATGGAATATTGGAACTTTGGAATATGTTCAACTTTCTTTTCATTTGTACAGGGCTTGCAGCTAAGTTTACCTTAAATTTCAGTACAGACTTTGGACTTGCTTGGACTTTTCAGCAATGCTGAAACTGTTAGGACTTTGGCAACTCTCGGAAACAGACTTTTTGACTTAGAGATAGACTCTTGGAGATAGAATGCTTTTTTTGCATAAAGGGAAATGTATGATTCTTTGGGGGGCATGGGTGGAACGTTATAGTTTATGTTTTAGATATCCCACAAAGATGTCATGCAGTTATAAGTGGGGCTTTTTCAGAGGTGGCTGGATCTACAATGTATGACTCTGGGATTTATTCATGGTGCAATGGCAGACTCAAGGGCACTAGGTTTCAGGCTGTGGGTGTGACTCACAATAAGTAGTCTGGATAAGTTAAAAGGAGCAGAAATAAACTGTTAAGGTCCCTTGTTGCTTTTGCTACTTTTTAGTCACTATGAACTGTTTTCCTTTTGCCATGCACTATGCCTTGGAGCCAGCTAATTATGGGCTGAGACCTCTACTATGAGCTAATAAACTTTTCCCCCTTCAACTCTGGGTGGCAAGTATTTTGTCTCAGTAATAAGAGAAAAATAACAAAGATACCAATCAATAGTTCTATTTTCTATAATTAGAAAATTTAATAGGAGAAATGGAGTAGGGGTCTTCCCTATAGCAGTCAAAATGATGAAATGACAACCGTTAAGACTGCAGAAAACAAACCTATTTCTATGGAGAATCTAGTAGTAATTTACTGAAAAATATAAAAGAACACTTGAATGGAGTTTTCCTAGAATGGAAGACCTGGTATGGTAAAGGTGTCTGTTGCCACAAATTAACCTATAGATATAACTTTACATTTCCTTAAGTGTAAATATTCTGTTACTTTATGTTAAAGGAAGAAAAGTTTATTTAGGCTCATAGTTTCAGAGGTGTCAGTCCATGGCTACCTGGCTACTTTGGTTTGGGCCTATGAAAGAACAGTATATCACAGCAGCAGCAAGTAGTGAAGGAGACTGCTTATCTCATGATGGCTAGAAATCCAATAGAGAGAAAAACCCCAGGGTCCCAATACACCCTCCAAGGCCATGTTTGTAATGATCTTTTTTTTTTTTTTTTTTGAGACAGGGTCTCACTTTGTAGTTCAGGCTGGCCCTGAGCTCACTATTTAGCCCAGGCAAAACTCGAACTCAGCAATCCTGTCTCTGCCTCCCAAATGCTGGGATTACAGGCGTGAGCCACCACACCCAGCACTGTGGTAAATGGTATTGACCACTGGTGGGTGTGAGTCACCACACCAGCATTGCATGTGGTTACTGGGGGTCAAACTCAGGACCTTGTGCTTGTGAGGCAGGCTCTGGAACCACTGAACTAAATCTCTGACTTGTAATGACACTTCTTACTACCT
Organism: Thryonomys swinderianus; assembly: GCA_004025085.1. Classification (NCBI taxonomy): domain Eukaryota; kingdom Metazoa; phylum Chordata; class Mammalia; order Rodentia; family Thryonomyidae; genus Thryonomys; species Thryonomys swinderianus. The sequence goes on along the minus strand of PVIC010037693.1, from coordinate 3,906 downwards.
CACCTTTGAAAGGCTTCACTGGCTATCAAAAGCCCCAAAGGTTGGCAAGCAAACCTTTAGTACATAGATTTAAAACACAGGTAAGATCAAAACTATAAAAAACAAGTAGGTAAATTCAAATTACATAGATTAAATACATTAAAATAGCCAGAAGGACCTGAATTCAATCACTCGTACTGGGGAAAAAAAAAAAAAAAAAAAAGCAAGGAGGAAAATAAAAAACACCAGCTAGCAAAAGATACCACAAACTTCTGAAGATGGAAAACATAGAGGGAGTTAACAGAAAACAAGAAGATACTATAAATTCAGATGGTTATCTGAAAGAATGTTGATTCACTTCACTCTACCTCTAGCAGGCTCAAAATAAGAATGAACCAGATTGCCTAGTTGTGAAAATTCTAACAATTGATCACCTATAATGAAGTCTAACAGTCTTCAGTAGCACTCAACCTTTTTAGTACTTCATTCTAAAATAGAAACGGTTGGGGCTGGGGATTTAGCTCAGTGGTTTTGGCACCTGCCTTGGAAGCACAAGGTCCTGAGTTCAGTTCCTGGTACTAAAAGCATAACTAGAAACAAAATAGAAATGATGGCTGGGGTATCAGTCTGAGGTGGAGAATTTATCTAGCATATGCAAGGGTCTGGATTTTATCCTCAGCATTAAAAACATAAACAGTTTTCAAACAAAAGCCTATAAAATAGATAAACATACATTTAAATTTAACTTTAAATTCATGTTATAAAAATATAAGTTACAATGATATTTATAAACTATAAAATATGATTGAGTCACCAGTCATCTGAGGAAAGCCTTTAACAAACAATACTGAAACAAACAAAATGGAAGTTGGATGCAGGTGATCCAACACAAATGAGAGAAAGACAATGAAAAAACATCCAGATATTTTGTCATATTTCTTAGTGAGGAAAGTGAAAATACTGTATATGATTTAGGAACCAGATGTTTTTTTTCAAAGTAATAATCAGAGGTCAAAAGATTTATCTACAAAATTTAAAATATTATCATAAAAATTTAATATTCAGGGCCACAGGGTTAGCTCAGTGGTTCTGGTGCCTGCCTTGCAAGCGCAAGATCCTGAGTTCGATCCCCAGTAACCACATACAATGCTGGGTGTGGAGACTCACGCCCACTAGCCATCAATACCACATACCACAGTGCCAGGTGTGGTGGCTCACGCCTGTCATCCCAGCACTCAGGAGGCAGAGACAGGAGGATTGCTGAGTTCGAGGTTTGCCTGGGCTACATAGTGAGCTCAGGGCCAGCATGAACTATGAAGTGAGACCCTGTCTCAAAAAAAAAAAATTAAATATTCAATATAGGGATTGGACTAATCAGGTCCAGATGGCACAGCATGGAAAAGATAAAAGAGACAGACTGCAGTGTAGATAACGGCAAAAGAAACAAAAAAGAGCAACATGGGAGGTATAATATCTGACTACTAAGAATTCAAAAAAAGAGAAATTGGGAGAAAATATAATTTTCTATAGGAAAAAAATGTCTGGGTTAAAAAGTACCCTGTGCACCTAGGAGTACAGAAAAAGAAAAAAATACTACTATCATTATATTCTAGTATTAGAATCATACAATGGTACACTTACTGAGTCTAAAGTCTTCTAGAAAAAACTAGATTATCCAAAAATAAATGAAGCAATTGATTGGGGTAATTTAAAGATGGTGACAATTGATTTAGGCAAGAATCATTGAAGAATTCTAAAATTCTAGGTGAGAGTAATTTAGGGACAGAATAATTATATGGCCAAATATTTTCACACATATTCTATTGAACTTAAACAGAGTAATTTATAGTGGAGAAATATGGCAGATATCATATAAATCATGTGCTTAAAGATATCACAAATACTAGGACAGAGTGATAATCATTTATCTCCTGATAAGATGTACTGAGAACATTTCAATATTTATATAGTAGTCCTGCAAAACAAAAGCATGAATCTAAGCATGAGGAAGCATAAGACAACTCCAAATTGAAGGACAGTCTACAAAACAACCAGCTTGTAGTTTTCAAAATGTCAGTGTTATGAAAGACAAAAAAAAAAAAAAAAAGTCCGAGGAAGTGTCCCAGATTGAAGAGACATAAGAATATGAAAAAAAAAATGAAATGTTATAGGGAAATAATCAAGGTGCCATTTGGAGTTCAGAATACCCTTTCCGGTTCATTTGGGTTGTTGACAGAAGCTAATTCCTTGAGGTTGTATGATGGCGAGCCTTTTCTCTTGGCAGTCATTAGCCCAGCACTGGTCAGCTGCTGGCAGCTACTCTCAGGGCCTCGCCATTGAGCCCCTTCCTTTCACAACATGACAGTTTGCTTTATCCTGGGATCCACAGAGCCCACTCCTCTAATATTTTGCCTTCTCTGAAGCTCTCAACTGATTAGGTGAGGCCCAAATGTCACGTTAGCTTTTGATTAAGTCAAAGTTAACCAATTAATAACTTATTCATAGGAATAACATCTCATCACATTATATTAGTAGCACTCAAAGGACAGAATATTCTATGAAATGTTAGATATCTGAAAATGTTGCTTTTATTGAGTTTATTGGTACACTTTAAGTAGAACTTATGATCACATTCATCATTGAGAATTTGCAGCTGTACATGACATATCTTATCTTTTTCCATTCCTGTGCCCTTCCTTCATCCCCTCCCCATATATATCCATATATATATATATATATCCATATATATATCCACATATATATACTTTGTTTCCATTTTTTTCCTTCTTACTTTCAACTTTTTTCTTTCCCTTCTCTCCTTTCTCCTGCTCTCTCTCTCTAGTTCCCCTTCCCCTTTGAACATTTTTTTCCTGTTTTGTAATATCTATTACACATTTCAGTCTTCATTTACACCTTCAGTTTCTCACACCAGAGAAACAATTCAGTATTACACATGTGTGTCCTATTTATTTTACCTACGAGTATGGCCTCAAGGTGCAGCCGTTTAGCTATAAATGTCTCAAGTTTCTGAAAATTATTTCATGGAATTCCAGTGGTTTTCAATTATACTCGCATATTAGAATTTATTTCCCACTCATTCTGTGTTAGGAATCCACTAAAAGACTACTCCTCTGAAATAAGGAAATAAGAAAAAGGAAACATACAACCTATTAAACAAGGACTATCCCTAGTAAAGAAGGATTCTAAAATAGCAAAGGGAATTCTCAGACAACAGATAGCAGAAGACCAGGCAGAAATCAATACAGTCTGAAGCAGAAGAATGCCTCACTAGGACAAAAACAGTGGAATTACGAGATTATCTGATATATCTGAGGATTGGGGAAAGAGAATGTTTGGAAATGATAGACTTGAATAAGTAGTTGGGAAAAAGTAACAATAGATCTATACACATTTTAAATGCTACAGTTAATTTAAGAAAAATTAAATGCTTTTCAAAAAATAAAACCATGTTGCCGGGCATGGTGGTGCATGCCTGTAATCCCAGCACTCAGGAGGCAGAGACAGGAGGATTGCTGAGTTCGAGGCTTGCCTGGGTTACATAGTGAGCTCAGGGCCAGCCTGAACTACAAAGTGAGACCCTGTCTCAAAAATAAGTAAATAAATAAATAAAAATAAAATAAAACCAAAAACTCACATTGGAAAGACAGATGTACACCCTTGTTCATAGCAGCTCAGTTCGTGATAGCTCAATCTTGGAAACAACCCAAGTCCATCTACTGGAGAGTGGATAAAGAAGATGTGGTTTTTTTACAAAATGGAGTATTACTCTGCCATAAAGAATGACAAGATCGATCCATTTAGGTGCAAATGGAGACATCTGGAGGATATACTAATAAGTGAAATCAATAGATCACAGATAGACAATTCCCGGATCTTCTCTTTGGCATGAACACCTGTAGATGCAAA
>PVIC010037692.1:0-17958 GCA_004025085.1 Thryonomys swinderianus | reverse complement strand
ATATATATATATATATATATATATATATATATATATATATATATATATATATATATATATATAGGTGGAACAAGGAGGAGCAGTCAGGAAGTTTGACAGGAAGGAGGTAAGTGAATTTGCCACCCCAGCTGTTGTGCATGTGTCCACTGTAAGGACTTGTTATATTAATATCAGTCGCAGCTGCCAGCTCTGACAGTACAAAGGTGAGAAGAAGAAAACAAGAGTCTGGCCCTTGAAACAGTGATTTTCACTGGTTTCAGTTCCACAGTAAAGGCCGCCTCCTGTTTCTCACCCTACTGCTCCTTAGCACAGACCCTATCTGGTCCCTCCAATCCACCCTCCACTCAGCCACAGTGCTCTTTGTAAAGATTATGCCTCTTTCTGTTTTCTCTTTTGAAATAATGAGGTTAATTACAAAAACAGCACACATTCCTTCAGAGTTCATTAGGCACTGTTTTAAGTCTTTACATGGGCTATCTCAGTGCTGGTCTGCATTTCCTAGGTAGGTATTATTATTTATTTTTTTGCAAAGAGAGAATGAAGCTGGATGAGGTTAAATAATGTATGCAAGTTTACACTGCTAGAGAGGGGCAGTCTAGTATGAACTCAGGCTGTATGTTCCCAAAGCTTGTTTGCACAAATTGTTAACAAGCGGAAGGGAACTATTAACTCAGACAAAAAGGAAGTATCTTGCTAAAAGACTGAATCTGCCCCCTTTCAGGGCCTTAGCTTTCTGGTTTGTTTTGAAATGGCTGAACTAGATGTGCTGTAGGACCCACAAGTTCTAATGCCTTCCATGGGACACAGTGAAGGGAGAGTGAGGTGGTGAAGTATCTCACCTCTAGGTTCTTCCTGAGATGTTCCCCTGTCCATGGGGAGACTGCCTGAGTCCTGGTCAGCTGAAGCAGCTGTGCCTCTTCTTTATGTGGCTGAGGCATAGCTGGAGTTGTGGTGCCCTCTGGCCTTTGATGTGGGGTTTCCTGGGAACACTGTACCATAGAGGCTGGAGTCAGTGGTCATTCTTGTTTCCTGAGTTTCTATATTCCATTGAGCTGTGCCCTCTTGGGAAAGTTGAATGGGATAAAAAGACTGGTCACGTTCTTTTTTTTTTTTTTTTTTTGAGACATGGTCTCACTTTGTAGTTCAGGCTGGCTCCGAGCTCACTATGTAGCCCAGGCAAACCTCAAGCTCAGCAATCTGCCTGTCTCTGCCTCCCGAGTGCTGGTATTACCCACGTGAGCCACCATGCCTGGCTATGTTCCCTTTTTTACAGCCAAGTCAGGCTCACTAGCTTCTTGTCCCTAAAGTCTCGAGGCTGGGCTTCTCTGAGACCCTGTATCCACACTTGAATCGGGCTTGTCACAAAAGTCCCTTACTAATTAACTTTAAATTTTTTTAAGTGGCATAAACAAAGAAATAAGTCTTCACTGCGGCTTAATGTACTCATATGCATGGATATATCTACGTATATACTCATATAACATATACATATATGTAGATAACACTAAAAGAGAAATTATTAGCTTTATAAAATGTGCAAGGTACTTTGGCATTTTCTATTGTAGTTTATTCCAATAGATGGAACAGATATATTGGAGTCTGGTCCAACCCCCTATATCCATTTTGTCATCCATGGCCTAAAAATCACTGTAAAACTATACCAGATCACCTCGAGGAAGTCTAACTAGTATCAGTATAATAATGAACAGATGGAGTGGTTACTAGAAAATGAAACAACGGCCACCCTATCAGACTGTGACAAGGTCCACAGCAGACCTGACTGTCCTTGAGGTATAACCTTTCAGGATGTTTTATAATAAGGCAAATGTGAATCATCTACTCTGTGGAGTTGAGTCTGAAATTAAGGTGCTCCCCCATCTGTCTGCTTTGCAGGGCTCTCAACTAGAGAACTATGAACATTTATCCATTCCAAGTGACAGGGATTAAGTGTAATTCTTGGGACAGACAGTAAACCCCACATGACCAATATTATTCCTGCTGCTGCAGGGAAAAAAACTGCTGGTGTGAGCCTTAGCCTTAATTGAGAATTCAGTACAGCAGAAACATAATGTGGCTTTAGAAACATACCTGTTAAATGAATGCATGTGTAAGTGATTTAGTGAAGACAAAGAAACAATCTTTGCCACAAGGTGGAATTCTGCTACATGAGTATACATGTAATACCTCTGGTCCTACATTTAATGACTTGTCTTTCATCTCTGAATCTCTAGCACTTAGAAAATGCCATCCATTTATTTGGTTATTTATTCATTATTATTTTTATTTTATTTTATTTTTTGAGATAGGGTCTCATTATGTTGTGCAGGCTGGCTCTGAAGTCACTATTGTAGCCCAGGCTGGCATCAGACTCACAGCAATCTGCCTCCTGCCTCTGCCTCCCAAGTGCTGGGATGAGAGGTGTGAGCCACTATGCCCAGCACTGTAGTAGCTGGTACCAGGGATGGAACTCGGGACCTTGCCAGGCAGACAGTGGGACCACTGAGCTAAATCCCTGGCCCACATGCTGGACTTTTCTGCCCAGTCAGTGCTCAGAAGTTGCAAGAGTGAGTCCCGGTGACCAGCAGGGGGACTGTGTGCCTGACCCACAGTATTAGGTCTCACCTACAGGCACTTTGTTTTTTCTTGGGGGGGGGGGCGGTCTTTATGCCACCAGAGATCACTGACAGTGAAACTGATACCTAAGAAAGACTCACAAAGCATCACACCCTTTGAGGACTGCATTGCTGATGCAGTCATTGTCGAACAGATTGTGGAATTATATACCAGGAATGTTTATGATTATTACTTTTCCACAGAAAGAAGCTCTTGTCCAGATTAGTAACGCTTCCATCTGTAATGGCCTTGCAGGATAGAATACACTTCCATCTGACAGCTATGGGAACTGAAGTCCAGAGACACATACTGAGATATCCAAGCCCTGAATTAAGTAATCACAAGATTGCAGACTCTTTCTGATGGTCTGGAGGGTGGAAACTATTTTCATAGTTACACTAAGACATTATTTGCCTTTTTCACTGCATTGGATTTTAGTAGGTTCCCTCCATTCTGGAACTTGTAAGTGTAGTTTGGTGGGTTTAAATTGCCTTACACAAACACTGTGGTTCATGCCTGACACTTGCTTTCTTTTCCTTCCAGAAGTCTGGAATGTTGGCATACACTGGGCAGAGGGCACCTCTGTGAATGACTCATGATAAAAAACCTGGAGTTCAAGGTTATGTGCACTTTTCTTGTAGATAAAAAGTGGTTTAATTGATTGTTACTACTTATTGCTGAAGGAACTGCGTTGTGTGATTCCATGGGGAAAGAACTCTTGAAAGCTTGTGCCTGTTTTCTTTTGCACTGTAAAAGTTTTCCCTTTGCTGATTTTGCCCTGGATGCTTTTGTTGTAATATATCACAGCTGTGAGTACAAGTATACAGTGAGGCCCATGAGTATTCCCAGCAAACTACCAAAGCTGGGGATGCTGGGCTCCCCTGACATGCGAAAGGAGCTCCACTGGATAACCTCTTAAGACCTATGCCACGATATATATTAAACTTTTGAAAGCCAAAGATAGCAAAAGAATCATGAAAGCTGAGAAATATAATATGTTATTTAGGAATGTTCCCAAGAAGCACCAGTTGGAATGAACTGGATTTCTCATCTAAACCACAGAAATCAGAAGGAAGTGGTATGATAATTTCCAAATGCTAAAAGAAAAGAAATGTTAACCATAAATTCTATGTCTGGCTTAATAATTCTTTAGGAATGAAGTAAAAGAATTACTGGGGAAAGACGGGAGAAGATGATCAAAGCATGTGACACACACATTATACGGCAAAATGAAGTCCACTCTTCTGTATAGCCAATATGCACTAAAGCAACCAAATTGGGAGAAGACCATATTTAGACAAAAGGAAATTGAAAACAATTTCTTGCTGGCAAACCTGCCTTAAAGGCTGGCTTAAGAAAGCTCTTCTGGGCTGGGGATTTAGCTTAGTGCTTCTGGTGCCTACCAGTAAGTGCAAGGTCCCTGCTTCAATCTCGTAACCACATACAACAGTACTGGGTGTGGTGACTCATGCCAACCAGCAACCAGTACCACATACCACAGCACCGGGTGTGGTGACTCACACCTGCAGTTCCAGCACTCTGGAGGCAGGGGCAGGAGGATTTCTGTGAATTCCAGGCTTGCCTTGGCTACATAGTGAGCTGAGTGCCAGATTGAAATACAAAGTGAGATTCTGTCTCAAAGAAAGAAAGAAAGAAAGAAAGCTCTTCAATCAGAATGGAAATGGTAAAAGAAGGAATCTTTGAGCATTAGGAAGGAGGAAGAAACTAGAAGAATACTTTATGAACACAAGAAATAGACTTATCTTTTACTCATGAGTTTTACAAATTATATTTGATAATGATTGAAATAAAATATAATAAAAATACCTGATCTCAAAGCAATGATACATAAATGTGGGGAAAGTAAGGCTACCTATTGTTTAGTTTGTTTTTGTTTTTTTTGGTACCAGGGATCAAACTCATGACCTTGTGCCTGCAAGGCAGATGCTGGAATCACTGAGCTAAATTCCTGGCTAAGGATGCCTAAATGAAAGCAAGGTTTCCATATTTCTTTCACTTGGTGCTAACAGACTGTAACAAATCAAATATGTACATTGTAGTCTCCAGAGCCACCCTTATAGAAAGTGTAGAAAGAGATACACTCAAAAGCACATATTCAGATGGAATCCTGAAAGATATTCTAATAACTAACATGAAGGGAAGAAAGAGGGGCAGAGGAGTGAGAACCACAGGAAACAGAAAACATCACAAAATGGTAGACTGAAGTGCTAGTAATTCTCTTGAGGGCAATTGTCGACAGGTGCCCAATCAAAGAGCCTGTGGCCCAGGGCTCGGCAGCAGATAACAAAGTGCACACACCTACCCTTTGGTTTCCTGGAGTCTATTCCCTGTGGGTCTGATGAGACTTTCTGTTCCTGCTGGGGGCGGTTGCCTGGAGACCTTTGGTTGTCTCTTGGCTCTGGTCCTTGGGCTTTGTGGCCAGCAAGTGGCTGCTTTCTTGGGTCCCTGCTCTGCCTGCTGGGTTCATCATGGGGACTGAGAAGACAGGGAAGGGCTTGGGGTCTGTGAAAATCTGGGCTCAGTTGTCCTTTCTGCTGCTCTGCCTCTTTCCGCTTGTTTTCTTCTTCCCGCTTTCTGGAAGCCAAGCAAAAGAGAAGGAGGAAAAAGTTAAAAGCGTACCACCTGCTCAACAGTCTGAGTTGGACTGAATTTCCAGAGGGGCTTCCATACCACAGAGGGGTCTGGAGGTTCACACTTTCCAGGAGTATTTTCACCAGATAGACTAGAAGTCCTCTCGTTTTACAGCAATCTTACAGCTCATGCCCAAAAGAAACTTAAGAGATTAATCTTTGCACTCTTGAGACACACCTGACAAATCCACAAAATACACCTCACCAAAGGTGTGTTGGCCCCACATGTATGTGTGATCCTTGAGCTACTGAAACTCCACCCTTTTCCTCCTGTGGGGATGACCTCGAATCTGTTCCACTTACTGAAAAAGACCATCAGCAAACCTTAATGATTATATGAAACACTTGCAAAGCACCTCACAACTCATGAAAACACACCTATGAAGTACAATAGTACCACCAAGAGCCCAACCAGGGAGTCAGACCCACACCCTTTGCAGATAAGGACCAGCCAATAGGATAATTTTCAAAAAGTCATTACATTTAGATGAGGCCAAGCTGCATTGTGAAACAGCAGCAAGAAAGAAGGCTGGGCAGGAGTGACCAGTCTAGAAATGAGTATTAGGGCAATACAAATGGGGACAAGGCTGTTCACACGGGTAGCCAGGACAGAGAGGAGTCAGGAGCTTGAGGATGAACTGGCTAAGAGAATTGCTTGACCAATGTTGTTCATTTGTAGGGATTGCCAAGGAAGACACAGTAGGGGGAAAACACTAGTATTTTCTGAATCTCTTTTGAGAACCAGCACAGAATGAGGACCATGAAATTCAGGTCTCTAGAGAGGGACTGTCTGTATAGGAAGGGACAGCTAGGAAAACAGAGCCTTAACACTACATGGAAGAAATGTGACAGTGCACCTCCACAGAAGAGGTAGGTAGTGACAGATTTTGTCTGGAAAAATCAAGAAGGCTCCAACTGCTGGTCCCCAAAAATGTGTAGGAGTCTGCCAGACAGAGTAGTGGGAAGACTTTAGAGTGAAGGGGGAATCTGGACAGAGGCAGGCAGTATGGGAAAACAACCTGGCTTCTGCGTTTGATCTTTGCTTAGTGCCTTTGATACAAAACTGGCACTGATGTGTACTAGGTTCCCAGGCAATCCAATTACTACTCAAGGAGGTTAACAGTTCTGATTAGGTAGGCGGGGAAGAGAACATGTGCTGGGAAGTGCAAGAAGTTTTCTTGCCCTGCTTCTGCCAGGAGCTACCAAGGGACTGAGTCAATCACTCTCTTGTCAGAACCCAGTTTTGCTGGGTCTGCTACTTACATGATAGCTCAGAATGCAGCTGGTGTAGAAATAAGCTGTCTTTGCAGAATTTGGCAATTCTGAGATAGTGGGGTTGTTTTACTGTAATACTGGATCCCCCTTACAGATTTTAATGATTTACTGTAATATTGGAACCCTGTAGTTCAAACACTTTGACAAGCTTGGGGCAAGACTGAGGGTCGGTAGATGAAGAGATGTTCAGGGCCTGTGTGGTGACCAGCTCTGAGGCTCCAGAGAAAAAGGATTCTCCATAGGAGAAATACTTGCAGCTCCAGACAACAAGGGAAAATAGGAAAGAACAGGAGTGGGAAGGCAGGTGGGAGGAGAGATAAAACATTGGGCAGAACAAAGGCCAGGGGAGAGAACTCAAATCTTCCCCCATTGAGGTTTAGAAAAGAACTTTAGGTCTTTACTCCTCACACTTAATGGCTAAATCATCTTATTGATTGTGAGTTTGATGTAGCAAGTCTGGGGATGGACTGAAGAATCTGTTTCCCATGGGTATTCAGGAAACACAGGTATTGTGGGTTCTCTGAGATCACCCAAGTAACAAGCCTTAAGAAAACAGAAGAGCCTGCAGAGATTTAGCTCGGTGGTTCCAGTGCCTGCCTAGCAAGTGCAAGATCCCTGGTTCAAACCCTGTTAACCACATAACACAATATCTGGCATGGTGACTCACGCCCACCAGCAATTGGTTCCACATACCACAATACCAGGTATGGTGGCTCATGCCTGTAGTCCCAGCACTCAGGAGACAGACGCAGGAGGACTGCTGAGTTTGAGGCTTGTCTGGGCTACATAGTGAGCTCAAGGTCAGCCTGAACTACAAAGTGAGACCTATCTCAAAAAGAAAAGAAAAGAAAAAAAAAAACCATAAGAGCCTCACATGGACTGGCTGTACCATTTAGGGTAAACTCAATTCTCTTGAGCACAATCAACTTTGAGGTCTATCATATTTATTCATAACTTTTTTGCCCCAATTGTCATTTTTTATGAGTATATATTTGCTTTTGAAATGAGCAAACAGCAAGCTAAAGAATTAAGACACCAGATGTGGATACAAGAGCTGAGGCAGAGACTCTCAGCTACCAAGCAGTTGTAGAATTCCGATCTCCCAAGGGCACTGAATTAGAAGCAAAGCTTATTTAGATTTCAGGGCACAGAGAAGACCCAGCTGACTTGGAGAAGCCCCTGACCTGAGTCCAAGCTTGCTTACCTCATGGCTTTCTGTGAAGTCTCATCACAGAGAACACGGCCAGATGGGTTAGGTTAACTCCTGTAGAGCTCTGATGTTTACTCAGCTCTGGTTTTGTTACATCGCTGCCGAGAGCTGACCCTTGAGTTGCTGCTCTGCAGTTGGCAGAGGAGCCAGATGGGCTGTTGGCTGCAGTGCCCAGGATGCGCACAGATGCCAGCGGCTGCTGTCCATGTGATCTGTCAGGGAAGAGGCCTCTGTCTGGCCAGTGTGTTACTAATTGATCTGACAGCTTGCTCTAGGCAGGGTATGGAAACAGCACTGGGGAACAGGTTGTTTTAAGAAAAAGACAATGGCTTTTTAGGCAGTGTGGTGGTCTGAGTTGGCAGCTGTGTGGGTCTCAGTGCCACCAGAAGAGCTGGAAGGTGATATATTAGACCATGTTATTTGAACAATTGCTTCTTTCTGGAAAACCAAACAGCCCCTCTTCATTCTAAGAAACCATGGTCCAAACAGCACCTGGACAAACTTTTTCACTGCAGAACTTTCTGAGTCTCCAACAAAGGCAAACCCATGGCAAGTGGGTTACAGCTTCTAAGAGTGACAAGGATGTTCAGAAAGGATGGAACCCAGCCTTCCTGAGACCTCCTTGAGGAGGCTTTCAGGGGACTGATTTTTCATTTGGTGAAAGAAAGAACTAGAATAAATGATGTAATTATAAATATATGTAGTTAGAGCCTGAATATATGAAAATAATGTTTTTAAAAAGGATGCATTTCACACTAAAGAGTCTTCTAGGTGGCACCAAGACTGAATACTTGTTCTTCCCAACAGTCAGGGGTCAGATTTGTAGGCAGCTTGGTCTAAGAGGTTAAGAGAATTGTGGTTTCACATACAAGTGAGCCCCTCTGCTCTTGTGTTTATGACAGGCGCTGTCATGAAGCTGCCAAGGGTCATTTGTTCATGATCAGCATACAGGGAGTCAGAAAAACAAATGTCCAAATATATAAGTGCCAGAATATGTTGTGAAGATAAGTGGTGCACAGGTGTGTTTGCTGCCTTGAGTCAGGCAACAAACTAAAGTGGGACTCACAGAGATTCACAGCATTAGAATGAAAGGAGATCCCAGAGTATCCAGTCCCGGACTTCCATGGGACAGGTGGGGAAACTAAGGCCTAGAGTGATTAATAACTTATATAAGGTTTTAAGTGCATTTTAGGGGCAGTCACCAGAAGTTGATTAAATTCTGGCTGTATACCAAATACGCCAAGGCACTGGGGATATGAAGACATGAGACACACATCCCTTGCCTCAAGGAGCTGAAGATCAGGCAGGGGAATTGGATCCATCAACTTCTGCAGTAGCGAGCTCTATAGGTATGAAGTGCTAAAGCAGAGGCATCTACACAGAGTTGGAAGGATGGAGGAGATGGACTAATTAAAACAAGCAAAAGAGGCTCTCGATGAAGGATGTCAAAATGAGAAGAGTGAAGTGAGAGGTGATTCAGGCAGAGGAAGAGCGTGGACCTAGTTCCCACTTTGACTCAGAGGAGATCATGGTCAGTTCATCATGTAACTTTAAAATTCCTTGTACATATCCTGTAGAGATGATAATTCATCTCCTGTTGGAACATTTCCAGTGAGGGGGGCTGATTACTTCATGAAGCAGAAAAGGTTTTGCTATAACCTTTTCAGTTGCTGTTGCACAGTATCTAGGGGTCTGTCAAGGTCTCTCCCTTCATTGTCGCTAAGTAACAGGCACAGTGACATTTGGTTTTTAACTTCCTCTTGAGGGAATAAGAAAATGTTATGTGCCTTAGGACCTCTGGCTTATTCAGTGTTTGAGATGGAAAGGATCGTGTAGTCCAGTAGTTCTTCCCTTTCTGTGATTCATAAGCACCCTTTGAAAATGACATTTTAAAAAATATAGACTGTCTCTTCCAAAATGAATATATGCTCCTGGCACACAAAATGCTGCATACCATCTCAGGGCACTTGTGGACCTCTGAAGCCCATCCCAGATTAAGAGGTCTTTTCATTTTGCTCAAGGGAAATTGATGCTTTGAGAAATAAGATAGCACAAAGAAGTAGCAATGTGGAAATAATTCCCTCTGTCAGGTGACTTTTGAGAGAAAGAATCAGACACATGGGTCTAATCTGAAAAGAAGTGCAATATGGACAAGCTGGAGATATTTGGGGCAGCATGTTGCTGAGAGTTATGGGAGTGCCATGAACTCTCTCAGTAAAAATCTGAAAGTTGTTTTATGGGAAAGGACTTGGACTGTTTTCTTTGGCTTGATGAAGTAGCTGCAGGACAGGGTGGAAGAGAACTGCCAGACAGAGCCTTCTGTTAATCTACGAAGGAAATGAGCAGCCTTAAGAAGTCCAGACTTCCTTGTCATGCACCTGAGGACGACAGTCTCTTCTAGAAGGGATTTAAGCAGCACAAACAATTGAACTGAGTGACCAAAACCAGACTCGATTACAAGATTTACTCAGTCTCAGACTAGCCAGAAAGAAGCTCTGGTAGTGAGGAAGTGAAAAACATTCAGAACACTCAGCCATCAAGTAGAATGACATGGGAGGTGTTGCTAGTGGAGAAAAATAAGACTTGAAGTAAATGCAAGTAAAATGTCAAGGGTCTTACATAGCATCATGGTTGGTATTTAAGAACGATATAATGTAAGACAGAAAAAATTAAAAGGACATTTCAAAAGAGAAATTAATGATGGTGTCATCACTAGCGAGGAAATAAGGAGGCCAGAAAAGAGACTGTTGTAGGTTTTGCACTATGAGTCTCAAGTAATAGTGGCCACAGGATGTGCAAATGGGAATGTCCAGTGATCTGAAGTGTTGGCAAGTGACAAACGGAGGCGACAAAGTGGAAATTCCCAGTAGGCAACTGGAGATATGGAATTAGAGTTGCAGGAGGTCAAGATGGCAGGCAGATTAAGGGTTATCAACAGAGATGAACTAATCAAAGTTGTTTTCTTTTTAAACAGAGTCTCATTGTGTTTTCCAGGCTGATATCAAATCCTGGGCCTCACGTGATCCTCTGCATCGGTCGCCTGAGTAGCTGGGACTGTGGTGGGCACCACTATGCTCAGCTGTAATTTAAGATTTGAGACAAGGCAATTTTCAGTGGAAAATAGTGTGACATGAGTAGAAGTAAAAACTGAGGTGCAGGGCTGACCTTAGTGTAGAGAAGGGATAATTAAAAAGACGTGAAAAGGAGGAGTCACAGAAAGGAGATCTGATATCAGACAGTGAAATAAGAATCTGGCCGAAAGGGAGCTTCAAGGAAGAGAGTGACCAATAGAAACACGGTCTTCGGTAAGTGCACATTCCACTCCACTTTGGCAGGTAAATTACAGTACTGCTCATTTGGGCAGCAACACGAGTAGTGCAATGTGAGTTATAAAGTGCTTTTAAGTGAATTATAGATACTTCTCAAAGAGGGGTTTTAAAAATACCTGCCTTAGAAAACATGATGACAACTTTTCTCTGCCCCAATTTCTGTATCACATATTAGAGATCACTGTATTTCAAGTTTAATGGGTTCCTTTCATAGTCTCATTTTAAGGAATGTAACTTTGGCACTCTAGCAGGATCGAATGAGAAATGTACACTGAAGTAACAGGATGTGACTAATATCACGAGTAAACATAACCTCCATTTAAATGTGCTTTTAAAAATTAAGTTCAGAAACAAAAAAGAAAGAAGACATATCTTCAGTGGTAGAGAAACTAATCAAGAAAATGTCTAAAAGTGGGGTTGGGTTAGATATTTTCTAAATCATTTTGTTTCAGGTCCTGTGGCTGGGACTCTTAGTAGTTTATGTTTTAAAAAATAGGTTATTTAAGTTTTCCAGTATTTTATTTTTCTTATTTTTTTGAGACATGGTCTCACTATGTGGTTCAGGGTGGTCTTGAACTCACTACATAACCCAGGCTATCCTAGAACTCATAGCAATTTTCCTGCTTCCCTGAGTGCTGGGAATATAGGCATAAATCACTTGTTAATATTTTAAAGTCCCTCTTCTGTATAGGAGAACCTCTCAAAGGTAGATTTTTAGTTCCTTCTTTAAACTGACTAAATAGTATGCCTAGCCAAACTTGTGTCCCAGCAGAGAGCTGATGAGCAGTGCTGCAGGCAAAGGAGTTGAAGAGGCTGGAGGTCACTAATGAGTTTTTACAGGACAGGAAAGGGCCTAGAAATCAACTCATCTAACTTATGATCATATTTCATAGATGGAGAAACTGAGGCCCAGAGAGAAATATTGTGTTCAAGTCATTGCAAGTAAATAATACAGGTTTGGTTTGAGTTCATATGTTTTTCTTCTCTACCATTTCTCTTTCTTCAGCTGGAAAGAGAATTAGGGGAAAGGGGATTTCAACGTTAGTTTAAAATATTACAAGTTAAAAATGCATTGAGTGGAATTCTGGGTAGATGGTGGAGTGGTGAGCAGCAAAGAAATTCTTTGTAATTTACCTTTCCCAAATCAGAATATAGCAGCTTGATGAAAAAAAACAAAGGAGGGAAGTGGGTCCCCAAGACCCAGGAAAGATCTGAGACAAGAAATGAAGTCTACAGGAAGAGCAAAGAGAAAAAGTTTAATGAAAAGAATGGTGCTCTCTCCCTGAGCCAGGACTCTTGGGGGGGGGGGGGGGGGGCTGGAAAACCTGTGGATGACTGTTGACTTCTGACAGCCCACAGGCCCTCACAGAGAAAGGGGATAGTGGAGCAGAACAGTGGTCACAATGGACAGCAGCATTTGCTGTTTTCTACACATATAAACTAGTTCCAGAGGACAGAGGATCACTGCCTGTCAAGTAATGAAGCTCCACCCACTGGCCGAAGGAACTGAGCATCCACATGTGCCAATGGCCAGGCCTACACATCAAAAAGGGATTAAGTTCTGAATCTGACCTGACAGGAGCATCAGCCACAGGATTGCCACATGGCATCCCTGCATTCCAGCTCCTTGCCTGCCATGCTGAAAAAATGCCCACTGGGAGAGTAAAGAAAACCTGTGGACTACAACCATCAATGAGTTTGTGGGCCCAGCGCCACCTACAGGACTCTGGACTCACTTCAGGGGAAGGGCAGCAGTACTTTCTATCCTGGAGTCCCTCGAGCTGAACTCAGGCATTGTAACCAGAGGCCAGACTGTTCGTCAGTAGACTATGGCTATTTTCCTGTGACTAGTTAACTTGGTTCTGCATGCTACTACCCATACTGTCTTACGAGAGACAGTAAGTTCATGCCTTAAAGGGCTTTTTGGTATTTTTTTGTCTTAACTGCTGCTTTTTTCTTTCTTCTCTGTCTCTTTTTTAAAATTTTTTTTTATTTTCTCTTTCTTTTATTCTTCATTTCTCTACTTTTTAGTTGCTGACTCTGTTCAACTGTGGGCTTTATCTTCTCTCAACAAGTCTTATTTTTATAGGAGAGGGGAAAACAGTCTCCTGATTGCCTCTCTGATTACCTGCTGGGTACCCTTTTCCTTCTTTTGCTCCTCCATCCTCTTTTATTCCCTGAAGTTTGTGTGGTTTGGTTCTCCATACTCTCCCTTTCTTGTGTACTATTATGGTATAGTGAATAGTTTCTAGATGTCCTGCTGCTGTTATTCTGTGGTGTTTTGAATTTGTCCTTTCTGTCTCTTTTGTCTTCTCCTTTCTGTCAGCTTCCCAGAATTTGTATGATTTTTATATGCCCTCCAACCCTGTTTCTAATCTCTTGCTCTTCTATCTCTCTACACCTCCAACTCCCTGGAGGCCCTTTATTCCCAAAGGGTGATGCTGCCATACTGAAGGGCCTGTTATGTTGTAAACATATTTGTGGTTAGTTCTAAACTTTGGCATATGGTCACAAATCTAACTCATGAAGTAAGGGAATACTGATTGTATCAGAATAGTATCAGAATAGCGACTGGCACCATTTGTCATTTCCTGCACTGTTTGATACTGCTGATGATACTGATTGTACCATTTGAACCAAGGTGATGTGACTGTTCTGCTTATGTACCTTTCATGGTGTGCCAAAAGTGAGATCACTGAATTTCAGTGAGGGCCATTACAGAGCCAAGGAGGACATAGTAGAGAGTAGCCATCTCCTAAGGGTTCCAAATATTAGGAAAAAGGAGACTTGCAATAAACATTGTTCAGACAGCAGGCCAAGAATTAAACCAAAAACCTCAGCAACAATAACAAAACATAGAAATGAGGACTAGAGATTTAGCTTAGTGGTTCCAGCAGTGCCTTGCAAGCACAAGGTCCCTGGTTTGATCCCCAGTAAACACATACAACAGTAATAGGCATGGTGACTCATGTCCACCAGCAGTCAGCACCACATACCATAACACCAGGCACAGTGGCTCACGCCTGTAATCACAGCCCTCAGGAGGGAGAAGCAGAAGGACTGCGGAGTTTGAAGTTGGCCTGGGCTACATAGTGAGCTCAGGGCCAGCCTGAAGTACAAAGTGAGACCCTGTCTCAAAAAAAGAAAAAAATAGAAATGAGAAAAAAAAATTCAAAAACCCAGATACAAAGGTCTATGACACAGGGGAATAGAGGGAAAAGGGAAATAGAACAAAATGAAGCTCAATCAATAGGACTCTCTAAGCTGGTTAAAAAAAAAAAAAGAGGATCTAGTAAAATGGAAAGCAGAAATAATTTCTCTGATAAAAACAGATACAATCTATGGAGAAAGATATGATTAATAACCACAAAGATATGAGGAACATGATAGACTCTCAGCTTATGAAAGAAATAGAATCTATTAAATAGCTTCAAACAGATTACCAGAAGACTAAAAACTCCAAAGAAAGTTTGCAAAACAGGATGAATGAATGTGAAAACCAAATATCAGACACAGAAGATAGGATTGCTGCCAATGAACAGGAAAGGAATAATATATAAAAAATGGCAAGAGACCATGATAAATCAACCCAGTAGCTCCTAGATGATGTGAAGAATAACATAAGTGAAGAAATAGGAGACACTAAAAGATATAGAAAAACTGTTCAAGGATGTAATGGGAGAAAACTTCACATGAAAAGGAAAAGAATTTGACATACAGATAAGCAAGGACTAAAAATATTGAATGTGATCATAATGTATATATAGAATATACCAATAAAATCAATTTTAAAAATAGACATGTGGACTGGACAAAAATATCAATAATCAAATACTTGAACTGAACCAAACTTTTGAATGAACGTATTTAATAGATATTTATGGAGTATTTCACTCTGCAAAGTCAGAATATATGTTCTTCTCAGCTGCTCATAAGTCATTCTTAAAACAGACCACATGCTAGTTCACAGAACATATTACATAAATGCAAAGAAATTGAAGTTATCCCCTGTATACTGTCAGACCACAGTGTCTTGAAATTGGAGGTCAATGGCAAAAGAAATTCCAAGATCCTCATAAACACATGGACATTGAACAACACTCTTTTGAGCAGCCAATGGATCACAGAAGAAATTAAACAGCTTCTATAATTAAATGATAATGCCAATACAATTTACAGGCCTCTGTGGGACACAATGAAAGCAGTTCTAAGAGGGAAATTCATAGCAGTAAACACAGATACTAGGAAAAGAGAGCAAGCTCAAGTAAACAACCTAATGCTAAACCTCAAGCTACTAGACAGAAGCAAGTCAAACCCAAAGCTCATACAAGGGAGAAAATAACAAAGTTTAAGCAAAAAATTAATGCAATGGAGACTAAAGGAATGATGCAAAAAAATTATTGATTTGAAGAGTTGGCTCTTTGATAGGATAAACAAAATTGACAAATCCTTAGCCAACCTTATCAAACGAAGGAAGGAAAAGGGTCAAATCCATGCAGTCAGGAATGAAAATGGTAAAGCACCACAGGTCCAGCAGAAGTCCAGAGGATAATAAACACCTACTTTGAAAATCTGTACCCCAATAAGATGGAAAACATAGAAGAAATGGATAGATTCCTAGACACATACAAAATTCCAAAGTTGAATATCTTCATTAAAGATATAAATGCTAAACACCTCAATATCAATATGTGAAACTGAAAATGCAATTAAAAAACCTCCTGACAAAGAATAGTCCTGATCCTGATGGCTTTACTGCTGAATTTTACAAAACTTTTAGAGAAGAGTTAATTCCACTACTTCTGAAACTCTTTAATGAAATCAAACTAGAAGCAGTATTCCCAAAATCATTCCTGAAAACAACCATTACATTGGTTCCAAAACCAGAGAAAGACCCAATGAAAAATGAAACTACAGGCCAATCTCCCTAATGAACACTGATGCAAAAATCCTCAGAAAGTTATTGGTAAATAGAATACAGATGATCATCAATGATCATACACACTGACCAAATTGGATTCATCCCAGGAGTGTAAAGATGGTTCAACATATGTAAATCAATAAATGTAATACCCTATGTATTAAAAGACTCAAGGAAAAAACCATATGGTATCTCAATAGATGTAGAAAAAGCACTTGACAAAATCCATCACCGATTCATGATTAAAACCCTACTGAAAATTGGAAGAGATGGTCTTTATCTCAACCTGATAAAAACTATTTATGAAAAACCAACAGCCAGCATCATACTAAATAGTAAAAAACTGAAACCTTTCATATTAAGATCAGGAATAAGACACAAATGTCCACTATCACCACTCCTGTTCAATATAGTGCTGGAAACATCAGCCACAGCAATTAGATGAGAGAAATACATAAAAAGAATAAAAATAGGAAAGAGAAGTTAAGCTGTCATTATTTGCTGATGACATGATACTTTCAATAGAAGATCCTAAAAACTCAAAACATTGCTAGACTTAATTGCTAGATTTAGTAGCATAGCAGGATATAAGATCAATACATAAAAATCAATAGCTAGGCTGGGGATTTAGCTCAGTGGTTCTGGCATCTTCCTGGCAAGCACAAGGTCCCGAGTTTGATTCCTGGTAGCCACATACCACAATGCCAGTCATTGTGGCTCATGCCTGTAATCCCAGCATGCAGGAGGAGGCAGAGACAGGACGATTGCTGTGAGTAGGAGGGTAGTCTTGGCTACAGAGTGAGTTTGGGGTCAGCCTGAACTACAAAGCAAGACCCTGTCTCAAAAAACCCCCTCAAAAATTCAATAGTCTTTGTATATACAAACAACAGACTCATTGAGAGAATATGGGGAGTCAATTCCTTTCACAATAGTATCCAAAAATTGAAATATCTAGGAATCAATCTAACAAAGGAGGTGAAAGACCTCTAATCTGAAAACTGCAGCATTGTGAAAAAGGAGATCGAAAAGGATATCAGAAAATAGAAAGACATCCCTTATTCTGGGTTGGAACCAATATCATTAAAATGGCTTTGCTTCCATAACTAGTAATAGAGTTAATACAATCAATAAAAATCCCAGTGGCATATTTCACAGAGCTAGAGAAAATAATCCATAAATTCATCTGGAACCACAAGAGACCTAGAATAGCAAAAGCAATTCTATGCAACAAGGACATGGCAGGGGGTATCAAAATCCCCAACTTGAAACTGTACTACAAGGCTACTGTGATAAGAACAGCATGGTACTGGAAAAGAAACAAACCCGAGGATCACTGGAACAGACCAGAAGATGCAGAAACAACTCTAGGGATACTAAACTTCATCTCTTTGACAAAGGAGCCAAATACCTTCAGTGAAGCAAAGATAGCCTCTTTAACAAATGGTGCTGATAAACTGGGTTTCAATCTGTCAAACACTAAAGCTAGATCTGTTTCTTTCACTGTGCACTAAACTAAAATCAAAGTAGATTAGAGACCTAAATGTTAAAACAGAAACACTAAACCTTCTGGAAAATAGGTTAGGTCTTAAAGACATTAACAAAGGGAAAGACTTTATGAACAAAACCTCAGCAGCACAGAAACTAGCAGAAGGAATCAACAACTGGGATCTCATCTTATTAAAAAGCTTCTGGGGCCAGAGGATTAGCTCAGTGGTTCTGGCGCCTGCCTCGCAAGCGCCAGGTTCTGAGTTCAATCCCCGGAAACCACATACAATGCTGGGTGTGGAGACTCACACCCACCAACAATCAATACCACATACCACAGTGCCGGGTGTGGTGGCTCACGCCTGTCATCCCAGCACTCGGGAGGCAGAGACAGCAGGATTGCTGAGTTCACGGCTTGCCTAGGCTACATAGTAAGCTCAGAGCCAGCCCCAACTACAAAGCGAGACCCTGTCT